>CM054112.1:50102579-50362579 GCA_028673005.1 Tanypteryx hageni | reverse complement strand
GACGAGGGACGGAGTTTATCTCTCAGAATTCGTCGATAAATTAATTAAAATCTGGACGTTCTTTATTGTAATGTTTGCCTAAAGGCTCGTGGAAAAATCTCAAAAGGATGCCGTTTGATCGATGGAGTGTTGTTATTCTGTAATAAATTATTCCGTTGTAATTATGTAATGTTTTGATATTATTTCGTAAAAGTAATGTTGAAAAAAAGCGGGAGTTAAAATTTCAAGATAACTCTGCTGAAAAATCACTTCCGTAAAGCCGCCACTTCTAGAGAATTTTTTATTGCATTTAAGAAGGAATAATCTATTTAATCTGTGCAGGAGCTTTAAAAATTGGCTAAAGAACTATAAATAAAAATGTGCAACTTTTCTTAAAAGGCTTTGATAAATAATGAACAACATAAACAACATAATGTGCGTTTACTATTAGATTATGGCTCATGAAATTTTTTTCTGGTTTCCAAAATAAGAAAACTATTAAGTTTTATAATAAAATAATACTAGTCAGATTTAGTAAAATATGCTTTGTGGTTATAATATTATTTTTTCCAAATTTATGGCTATTGTTAAGGAATAAATTTAAAAATGATGCAGTGTAACTTTACCGCCTAGAATCTGGCTGTGACTATTCTGTAGATATAGATTCTACTTTTATAAAAAAGTAATAATTTTCCTGTCTAAACAAAAATAATAGCTGAAGGGAACCTAGAAGAGATTGTAATCGTCTTCCTCTTTTGCAATAAGTAGAAAGTTTAGACATAAACATTTTCTGATATTTAATTGCGTGACTGGACATTAAAATAAATTTCATTTATCTTGGTATATATATGTAGCAGATATCTAATCAGGTTATAATCTGATTGTATAAGTAAACTAAAATACTTCAGTAACAAAGTTTTGAATAGCATATACACAAATGATTATTGTCAAAGTGAATAATCGATGTGAACATGTGGTAAAAACTGCTACGTAAAAGCAGCCTGTAAAAAAATATATGCTTCGTTGTAAGAGTGACGAAAATTAAATAAATTTTGCGAACGCTCCACATCCAAAATGTGCGGTTTAACGTAACAACAAAGAATGAAATAAATAATGAAACAAATAATAAAATCAGTACATATTTTATAATCTTATAATTTATAATCTTTTATATAATCGCAGATAGGCTATAGTTGGTTATCTCCGAAGATGTGAGAGCACAGGACGAATAAATACCCAATGCGGTAAATTCGTCCGTAATTCACAATTGTTCTGGCGTTAATATAAACAAACAGAACATTTAATTTAAAAAAACCAATTCACCTACGGCAGAACAACAAATTCAAAAATAATAAAAAAGAGGGAGGTTTTCCGATGTACCGCCTCAAATTCGAGCACAGCGGAAACGATAGATACATCTAACACGCTTTTCATAACTCTTACACGGAAGTATAAAATAAAACCGACATTACCAACGATTCATAAAAATAAAAGTCCTTCCGGACCATATACATCTCTCACATATCGGACTTATATTTACTCCAAATTCCATATCGTTAAAGGGACATTCTCCGAAAGAGATCTCTCGAGGAACGATTCATTCCCGAAATTTCCGACAAAACTTTTTACGAGCGGGACGCTCACCGCTACTCACTTGTTCCTCCACGGCCGACATGGCGTGTCGTCCCCCTTCTCCTTTTTTGTCGTTATATCGCGCGCCTCTTATCTTCCTCGCTCCCAATTTTTTTCCATCGCACAGCCTTATCAGCAGAGAGAAAGATGGTCAGCGGGGGCGCGCGGATTGGGGGCGATGGGGGAAGAGATGAGGTTAGGGTTGAAGAGGGGGAGGTTAGCATGTGGAGGCAGGAATGAGGGGGAGGGAGGCAGGCGCGCGAACACCGTTTAGTGTGGGCGGGAACAAATCTCAGGCAGATGGTCTTTTTTACTTCCAACTTTTCTCCTCCTCCTCCACGCAATATCGTCCCTCAACTCCCTCTCTCTCCCTTTCTATTCCCTCTATCCCTCTCTGTGCCGTAGCACACGTCGAATCAACCGTTTTTCCCCCACGACCTCTTGGTGTTAAAATGCGCTTTTTGGGCCTTAAACATTTAGGACCGTATAGGATTATTCCCGAGATTGGTCGCGCCGAGAAGAAATTGGACAAAAAAGAGCCAAAAGGATTTTATATTGAAACAGATAAATAAATAATAAAACGAACAGATTTAGTCTGTTTAATTAATTTATACAATTCTTGAGAAGAAAGAACAAAATTTAAAAGTAGTTTTAGAGAATGCTGACCTTTTTGTTCAGCGGCAGTTTCAATTTGAGTACGTGCGCGGATAAAAAAATTAAACCAGATGTTTTTATGAAATGAAAGGGCGATAAAATGTTGCTTGGATGCTTTTTAAAAACTAAAAAGTAATCGTGCTAATGATTATTTGGTTGGTGGATGTTTTCATAGGAGAAATAATTGATGAGCAGGGGCAATTAATTATTGGATTTTTTATTTACATTGATATTTGTATTTAACGCTTAGTTGTATTCTTCATTTTGAACTGAAGGGTGGTAACAAATTATCTTCCCGATCTAAAAACATATCATATAAAACTAACAAAGGTGCAGTAAAAAGCAAGCTCTACTTGTAAAGAAAAACTCAAGAAGTTTTACTCAAGCTATTGATCGTTACCGTTTTATTCGCAGAGAGGTTACAATAATCCTGAATGTGCAATTGTCCGATCTAACCCCACTCGATTTTTTCCACTGGGTCTATGTCAAAAATGAAGTTTATGCTCCATTAATGCCGACAATTTTAGATAATTTTAAGGTAGGGATACGTGAGGCTGTTGGAAAAGTTAAGCATGATATGCTAAGAAATGTATGGCAGGAAACGGAATAGTTTTGTTGCCGGCAGATACACATATCGAATTTTAATAGCTTGACATTTTAAAAAAGTTTCTATTTATTAGTACAGCTTACTGTTTACTGTATTATTGTTAGGTTTTTAATAAAGTTTTAAAATCTGGAAGATAATTTGTAATCACTCTATATTTTAATTTAAATTTAATAGTTCATTCTTGCCCACGCACCGCCAAACACCAGTTGGAATTTTCTTCCATGTCGTGGAACATATTGCAATTTTAGGATGTTCGTAAGAGCGCCATGTTAAAAAAAGTGGTTGCTATAATACAAACAAAATATTTACTTGCGTAAAGTTCTACTCTTTTGTCATTTCCAGTTTTCAGACGTTGTTTTAACACTGCTAAGACTTACTAGATTTCCGTGCAGTTGGAGAGGAGTAAAGTGCTACAGTCATTAAATCCGCTCAAGCATTCGTAGAGATACAATGATTATCATTTTATCATATTATATTTTATAATTTGTCTTTATTATAAAAATATATGATAATTATGAATTAATTAATTTGCATTCTGCAATGCATTGGAATTTCGTAAATTAATATTTTATGATTAACATAGAAAAATACAACAAGGTGATGAACTCGCGCTAAACTTTGTTGATTATATGAATCATAATCAAAGAAAAAATAACTCTTTCGATTCCACGAAAAGAAGTGAAAGTTACAGTTATTTTTTGTGTATTACAGTAACATTCACTTCAACAGTTGCTTCTTTCGATGTTTATAATTTATTATAATTATGCACAATGTTAAATTAAAATTACAAAGGGCGATTTATTGTCTAATACAAAACGTTTTCCAATTTTAGGAATAAAAATTTCGAAGCTCGAAAAAATTTTAAGTTGATATGAAAATTATGATCGCAATCAATACCAAGAAATTATATTCGGACATGTGTAATTGGTATTTCACCTGGACATTGCTTGAGCCGTTTCCTTACTAGTGATATTTTGAAATATTATCCGAGCCAATTTGTCATCAGATGCAGTTTCCTCATCAAGTATATGAAAAATAATTTCCATTCGCAAAATTTTTGAAGTATTAAGGCCGGAGTTTTACGTAACACCCGAAAAGTGAACGGTTAAATCGATTTTTCGAAGAATTCAAAACTAGCGCACGAAGAAAAGAAATGCACAATCGACCTGAATAAACCTTTCTCATAGTACCAAATTTTCTTTTCGTGAGACTTCGGCAGAGAGAGAGAGGAGGGAGGGAGAGGGGAGTGGCAGAGATGGCGGTAATGAATCTGCAAGGCAATAGAGTGAGGAGGAACGAGGTGCAAACTGGGTTGGTGGTTCGGAACGGAGATCGGAAGAGAAGAGGTATGAAGGGAGAGAGTGGGTAGATGCGGAGAGAAAGGGAGGAATAAGTCAGGAGAGCCATGGACTGTGTACGGTGTGGCTATAGGAGTTGGGCATTGGTTGAGGGAAGATTGGACGAGGAGGGAGAAAGGAGTAGGGGTTGGAAGGGGAGAGTTAGGAGTGAGAGAAGTGACGTGTACAAAAGAGAGATGGGCAAACATTTGTGCAGCGGCTTCAATTAGAGCAGGAGGTCGGAGGAATGGAGGGAGGTTGCGGGGGAAGAAAGGAAGGTGGAAGAGAGGAGAGTTGGGAAGGGTGCAGGGAGTGTTCTGTAGGAAAAGGTGGAGGGAAGCGGAGGGAAGGCGTCAGATAGCGCGTTGCGGCCGAGATAAGTGCCGTGTTGATGGGAGGAGGGGTAGGCAGAAGGATGGGCCGTAGCATGTGGGGGCGTGCGAGAGAGAGAGAGAGAGGGAGGGAGTCGGGGTTGGGGGTGGAGGAGGAGGTTGTGTGAAGAGGGCTGTTCGTGAGAGGAGGGAGCGGAAGCGAGGATGTGAAATTCTAAGGATAAAGGATTATCCATAGGTTAGGAAAAAAATATCTCTGAGCTCGATCCTGTCTTTTTTTGGAGATTTTTTTATTGTTGTCGGAACAAGTTTAGAATTTTAATTTTCTTTTGTTAGGTATAAGCCAAGTAATTTTACATCCAAAGTTTTTCGACGCTTTTTTTAAATGGCGCAAGAGTGACGACGGAACAAATATGATGGGGTTCTCCTGGCGGAAAGTACGCAGGAAATTTTTTAACTGGCGCAAGAGTGACAAATATGATGGGGTTTTCCTGGCGAAAAGTACGCAGGAAATACGTCGAACTAATGGGTTAAGGGCAGAAAAAGATCACGGAGATGATGAAGTTTCCTAATTAGCAAAAAGGTGGAAACATTGTTGTTAATTTCATGGTTGAGGATTTTTTAAAATCCTTAAGTTAGTATCGTCTCTAGTAACCTGAAAATATAGCAACTCAGCGTTTCACATTTTTCTGTTTTACAAATGTTCTCAAATCTCCATGCAGTTAAATGACTGACGTTGCACCACTATAATCTATAATCTTCCCAGTGAGTTAACTTTCAAATAGATCTTCAAAATAATTGATAATAAGAAAAGAGACTACTAATTATTTTAGCCCATAGCGAGTAGTAATATATGGACGCAAAATATCTTTCCAATGTTAGGTACCTATGGTTTGTAAGGGCAAAAAATAAAAATATATGAGAGAGCTCGTGCAAAATGGTCAAAAAATACAAAAGCTAAATACTTATATCTGACAATCGGTGAAGGGTGATCCCAGACAATGTCGAAGATGGTTAAACCATTTGGTTGGACCAAATAAAATGCTATTTTAAGTTTAACGCTGTTTTTCAAAAAATAAAATTTAATTTAACACATTTCGTGAAGTTTGATTAAAAAATAAAAAAGTGAAAAAATTTATTCGTTCTGCAGTTCTTATAACTTTGAAGATACTTCCGATATATTTTTGAGCAGTACCAAAGGAGATAGGAATCTCAACCTCTAAAATTTGAGAGTATCAAGAATACCATTGATTCGAGTTGTAAGGTTGAGGTTTTAGAACAAATGACAATTAATATGTTCATAATATATATAATATGATGTCTTGCAGGCATCTTAATCTCCCTATAGATATATCATTATCATTACCTTGTTAGATGAAGTCTTCCCCTAAGCTATTTCAGGCAACAGTTTCCTCTACTGCTAGCATTGCTCCTCCATGTTATCCCAATGAATTTTACAACTTCTCTATCTCAGAAGACTTTCTACGTCGCCGACTATCGCATACTTTCGTAACAAAATTTTCACGATCTCTTCCAATAATGCCAAGCGCTCAACCTTCTTCATACGTACGGGCTATTGGCGGACACTGGACCATCAATTCAAACCCTTTTTTTAAAAACATATCTTGTGATTCCACGAGTTCTATCATGTAGATATCATCCAAGGAAACGTGAAAGTGTTTTAAAATTTCTTTACTAAGTTTCATTTTAAGAGCCTCAATTTTCGGCAAATTCCAGTTCCATAGTTCTTAAATGCATTTCAGGTAGGCCCCAAGCAAACAATACATTTTCATGAGCAAAGAGTAAAATAATAAAATTTTTCTTTACAACTGTTTTGCCCCGTCCAATATTAAAGCACCTCTTATGTTCCCGAGAATAGTTTCGAAGATGTGGTATCTCCTTCACTTTTTAATTTTTAAATACGCCTGTTCTTTCATGCATTGGGACTGGCAATGTCAGATTATTGTAACTTCTCTCCGTTACATTAATATAAATATCTTCTATTACTTGTTACTTGAGTGCATTATTTAAACAATGCGGTGCAGATGGAATCAAAAGCTATTTCGCAATCGATGAAACATACACAGAGATAGCTCATACTGTTGCGTACGGCTGATAATCTCTCTGGCAACTTGAATGTGATCCGTCGCATTAGATCGCTGCAAAATCCAGCTTATTATTTGAGTTGGGCAGAGTCAGGTAGATTTTGCATGCACATGGTTAGAATACTCGTAAATATTTTGTATACTGTCGGGGGAAGGTTGATCTGACGGTAGTTATTCAAATTTTCTTTGATTCCTTTATTGCGCAGGAGGATGTTACTTGCGTGATTAAATAATTCAGCAATGTTTGTCACACATGGCGTAGAAATTTTGGAGAGAAGTTTACCCATACGGTTTCCTGTCACTTTAAACAGCTCTCATGGAAAGCAATCAGTTTTAGCAACATTTTCGTTTTCAAGCTGTTGATTGCATGCCTTCCCTCATTTCAAAGATTTTATTGAACCTGGTAAAGGAGTTTTAATCTTTTTCAGGCAGTAGATCTTTTATAAGTTGGGTGTAGATCATTTTGAAAGCCGAGTGACGCCTTTAACAAAGTTGCAAACACATCTTTATGGTATCCCGATACAATTATAGCGGAGTATTTCAAATTCAAAGACAAATTCTATATATTCTATGTATCAAATATTTATGCGCAAATCGAAATATTACGTTACATTTTTATAAAAACCCTAACTAACAATTTTTGTTTTCAATTACTGATTTATACGAAAGGTTGACTTTTCACAGAACAGAAAATTTTGATTGACGCAATTTTCCTTGAACACATCTTACGCCGGAAAAAGTTTATATATCTTTATATATTTGCATTAGAAACCCTAGCTAGTGAATTTAATCCCACCATTTCCAATATTATATATCATATAATGCGCAACTTCTGTCGAGAAGCAAGGGGTGGATAAGACAAATTTAATTTTTTTAAGGGTTATAATAAACTTCTCTTCAAATTCAAATGATTTTTCTTCATTAGATGAACTACTCTGTTTCATTTGTTTTGTAGTAAATTGCTTCAAATCCAAACTTTTTTCCTTGTCGATTCATTAATAGAGCAAGATCGAGATTTAATTCGCATTTAAATCAAACGAAACAGTGAGATAAAAGGACTTTTATAACTATGTATGGAATGAACGTCGCAACGTTCCTTTGCACAGAAAAAGGATCTTGACCTTAACAAGGTTATCAAATTTAACCCAAGTTACATAGATTATTCCCTTTCAGTTAGATCTGTAACTTTACAATTCATGCTGAAAGAGTATCCGATGAATCTAATATTTAATTGCAACAGTCATACATTTTTCTAATTAGGTAGGTAGTACGAGATACAATTCTGTCATCACGAGGACTAAGTTCATATAATATTTCGAACTGACACCTCTCCTATCTCAAAGTAAACTGCGATATCCGTATATCTTTGGTTACCCTCCAAACCTAAATAAATAACGTCTTAATATACACCATTTACGGTGGAAGTCACGCTTCTCCACCCCTTAGGACTTGTTTCCTCGACTTCCTCCTCTCCTCTGCACTCCTCTCTACTCCCTCCATTCCTCTCCACTCCCTCCGCCTCTTCCAATATCTCCTCTCACTATCCCTCTTCTAAATGCACTCACTTTAGCCAACCAACTCTCTCCGTTACCTTCACACTTAAGTAGTATGGAGAGGTATAATCTCGTCGGAACTGGGTTACCTAAAATACATGTAACAAGGCATGATTATTATATGATGTGGATGCAGATTCAGTTTTAGGCGTATCACCATGGTATCACTTCTTATCACACATATTATGCACTCAAATCCATCGCGGAAGAGGTATTCAATTTCATTACTTTCTCCAGATTTTGCTTAGGAACGTTGCCCACAGTAACGGGGCTAATTTCGTTCTACGGCCACTTTTAATTAGCTAGGAGTCGTCGAGTTTAATGGTAAGATTGTTCTTTCGGGTGACGATGATATTAAATCTGACTTAAGGTATTCTCTCAGTATGATTTATCATGTTTCAACTAATTATCTTTTATCAGTTGGAGAAAGAAATTACGAATCGATGGCTTAATTTAATTTCATTTAATGTTAAACAAGATGATCCAAACGGAATTTATTATGCCTACGTTCCACATCACTATTTATTAAACACTTACACTGGCTTAAAATCATCGCGGATGAGTTGCTCTTTGTGTTCCCAAATTTCATAATTTACCATTATAAAATAATACAAATACATTCGAATGGAAAACTAAATTAATCATGCATATTTGTATGGCACAAATAACGCGTGTATGTACTAGACTATACTGAATTCTAGTCCAACAATAGTCGTTGCAATGGCAAAACTCTCGTAATGATTGATAACAAGGTGGAAAAGTATACTCCATAAATGAAATACACAGAGATTTTAAATGCGTTTCTTATAGGAAATACATAAAAACGGTATCGAAAAATTCTTGAATTTTTATACCCGAAATTAATGTCGTATGTGGCCTCGCGGACTGTTTTACGGTAAATGTTTTCCTGTATCCTAATAATTTTTTAAATATGTATAGAACTTATACATCATATAAGAGATAGGAAGAGAAAAATATGGTATTTAATTGTTGCTTGCCGAGAGAACCATCTTAACGATCAATGTAAACAAAATATGCGATGTTTTGCTTGAGATTTTCTCGAATTTTTATCTCCGAAACTATAACTTGTAATTTGTGGTCTTGCAGATTTATTTGTGCTAAATAAAGTGCTCTATTCAAGTAATTTTTTTAATCTATACTTTACAGACATAAGAGCTTTGGGGAGAAAACTATGGATTTTTAATTGCTGTTTGGTGAGAGAACCAGAGAGAACCGTCTTAGCGATCGATATAAACAAAATATGCGATGTTTAGCTTGGGAATTTTTCAAAAGTTTATGTCCGAAACTATAACTATATGGTCTCGTGTACTTTGTTGTAGTAAATGTTGTCTTATATTCGAATAAATTTTTTAATCTATATCTTACTGACCATATAAGAGTTATGGAGAGACAAATATAGTATTTTATTGTTGCTTGACGGATTCCATTTAACGAGATGCGAGTATAAGTTTATTGAACTATTTATGTAGAGTGGAAGTTTTAATTGACGGATGCAGTTCAACATCACAATTGGCGATAAACTTTGATAACGGTCATTCGTACTTAATTTAATTTAAATCCGTCCAGCTGTTTAGGAGATGAAAGTTACGGCAAACGGACGGACGAGTCGTGCTCATAAGGCGTTCCGCTACTACCGCTTCGCTGGTAAAGAACCCTTAAAAACTGCTTCAAACACCAGTTTTTACGCAAAATTCTAAGAAATGCGATCAATAAGCAAAATATTACGATAAAACAAAACTTCCCTTCTTTTCCTCAGAGAATAGTACAAATCCCGCTCCGATATTACAATTCTAAGATATATTAATGTGCAAGAGAAAATTACCCAGCACGATGAATTTCAAATTTCCCATGTAAATGAAATGGGAAGAATAGTTCCTGAAATCGAACACGGGACTTTCAATCTTCGCAACAAAAACTATCCTCGGGAGCTCGGCTCTAGTAGCAAGAGATTTTCACCAATTGTCATGAAAATTGTTCTATTGGTTCAAAAGCTAATAGAGAGGACAGACAAACAGACACAAAGACAAAACTATAAGCCTATATCCATTCTGGAAAATGGGAAAATGAACACGCTCGAAGTCAAAAGTATTTTTTTGAACAATGATTTGCACAATTTAAGGGTAATATTGTAAACCTTTGTTATCTGAAGTTATAAAAAATCGACTTAACCCATTGACTGTTTTGTTAGAGATAACTCGGGCACCCCTTCATCTTTCAAAAATTATTTGCACGAGTTAAATCGGTCTATCCCATTTTACCGTCTATTTTCATTATTTGCCCGAATAAGTTTTAACAATTTAATGGATAACGAGTAAAAATGCATTAATTTGATGGTTATATTTGTACAACACTTTTGGTAAATTATTAAATAAAAAATGTCTCGTTTAACCTATGTATAAGTATGGGGTATAATATGGCGCAATAGAAAAATTATTTGACCCTGTACAAAAAACCTGACACTAGCAGGATTAATCCAAGTGTTGCGTACGTATGCACTATGTCGCATACCATAGGCTCTTTAGACCTTATTTCCTCACCTTGTACCTAATTCTTATATCCGATTTGCTCACTCGAATATCCTATTTTACGATTTCCTTCTTATTTTACTTTCTTCTTCTCTCTTTCCTGCTTCGTATTCCACTCTGTTGCTTTGGAGTCTTTCTTATCTACTCGACTTTCATCTACCCTCTTACATCAGTTGTCTGATCTATTTTAATTTTCCTTCTTTCCCTCCCCCTGCATTCTCTGAGCTGCTCCGTCTCCGCAAAAATTATCCTTCCTCCATGTTAACGTCGTTAACCTTAATCTCCGCAAACTTCTCGACTCACTTTCCCCTCTTTCTAATCGATAGCTTCTCTCCTTCCGCGCCTTCCTGCATCCTTATCATTTTGCTTTGCGCCATTTTCAGCAAACATTTTGGGTCTTCCTCTTCTCCATTCTTTTAAATCCTCTCTCCTTTTAATTCTTTGGCATTGGCAGTTAATCTGTCTTCTAATCCTGAAGTCGAAGGTTTAAATCCCTCCGTGGTCATGTGCTTGTGATTGTTACAGTTAATTGAATTAGCGCAAAATGCTTCAAGTGTTGCTTGTTATCGAAAGATAAATTAATAAAGAATCTACCTCTCTGTCATGTCAGGGATATCATTTAGTGTGTCTGGCGGGCTCTTCAGGCCCTTACCAAAAGTGATAAATGTGTTCATAAAGAGTCAAGTAGCTTATGAATAATAATAAGGTTTTCAGGTTCTAAAAAAATTACAATTTAACTGGAGAGAATGTGATAATGCTTTATAGGATGAAGCTCCAGAACCATCGCCGTAGCCACAAAGGCCTATCTCTACACTACAAGGCATGCACTCTGTGAATTTACAAGCTATATTTATCCAACTGCCATAATTGATAATCTACAATCGGTGAATGACCAATACTCTGTAGCCAAAATGTAGAACTAGTTTTTCCAAACTTTTTATGGATATTGGAGAAACATAGTCACTTTGATTTAAGCCATAAGATGACCTTAATAATTATTTTTTGAATCTGCACATTCTGTAAACTGTATTCCCTTATGAGTGGACAATAATAATAAGATATCACTGTGTATACACTGACTGTATATATTACTTGCGAAATTGTTAACTCTTGTTTACACCGAACTTTGAGCCCAACTGCAGCATTTGACGAAAATTTGCTAAACATGTTGTATCATCTACTTCTGAGCTTCCTCTTCTATACTATTTACTTCTCTTGCATTTCATCGCTTAACTTCGTCTATTCCATTTCTTTTACCCTCTTTTTTATGTATTCTCCTATTTTATTTACTTTCATCTCTCTCCTCTCCCTCTTCCTTTCTCTCTATTCCTCCCACTATCTTTCTCTCTCCATCTCTCTTTCTTATCCAACCTTTTTTGGTTCCATCCCTTCAGCACTTCCTAATTCCTTCGCGGCTCCCATATTTTTCTCCCAATATCCTACCCTCCTCCTCCTCCCACTCCTTCAACTCTCCTCTATCTCTCCCTCTCCCTTCCTCTCTCCCTCTCCCTTCCTCTCTCCCTCCCTCTTATACCCCAACTTCTCTCACCCTTGAGAATAGTTTTATAAAGGAGGAAAAGAAGGCTGTGGGGGATTATGGTGCGTTCAAAGCGAGAACCGTGATGAATGAACTCCGAAGTCGTGCTTAAGGGAGAGATGGGGAGCGGAATGGGGGGATGGGAGTTATGAGCGGAGGATAGATAGGGAGGAAGGGAGTGAGGAGAGGGCAGAGGGGGGATGGTGGATTTTCACGGGAGAGGGAAGGGAAAGGGATTTAAGGCGGATCGTGGAAAGAATTCAAGAGGAGGATGAGAGGGGATGAGTGAGTGAGTGTAGGCCAATGAGAAGGGAGGATAGCCGGAGGGAGAGGGTTTGCAAGGGAGGTATTTTGGAGGAGGTAGAGGAAGAGAGAGCGAGGAAAAGACCTCCCGGGGAAGATTTCGAGTTTCAATTTTTTACGCTCTGATAAAATAAAAAAGGAGGTCGAAAATGAGGATGAAGTGAGGGTGTTTTTTTCGGTCCGGGAGAGAAATAGGGCGAGGGATTGATCAGAGTGAAAGACAAAAGATGACGCTAATTGGGCGAATATGAGTCTTTCGCCATGCTCGCGTTTTGACTTGCGCGCTAAATGCCCTGATGTTACGGGGGAGTAAAAAAAACAATTAATAACTTCTTTTGATAGATACGAAGCGGAATACTTGTGATGAGGACGTAAATATGTTTGAAGTCAAATTTATACGCTTACAAACAATTGGTAAAAGAAAGTTAAGAGTATTTATAGAGCGTAAATTGTGTTCCTGGCGAATTGTATGGGAGTGAAGATGCATAAATACTGTAAATATTACAAATTTAAGCATTAAAGCATCTGTTCATAGAAATTGTATTTTCGTCAGTTATGTTTAATCCTTCTTGTGTTATAATAAAAGAAAGTAAGAATTCTCAAGGGATGATAATTCTCATACTTTTAGCAGCAAACAAAATAATATATTGAATTATCTGAAATTTTCAACATTTCTACTAAATGAAATTTTCTTAAATCTAGCAAATGCTCTTTGACTTAAAATAATCTTATATTATGAACAATATACAAAGAGTTAAAAATAAATAAAAAGGAGCAGAAAAAAGTTTCTCTAATAGCCATAAAATGATAAGTAATCCAGAAGCGCATCTCGGTTACAAAGCAGCCTTCATCAGTGACGATTCACTGATAGTAGATTAGAATTTTTTAAAAATCTATCATAGATATAAAAGTTATAAAAGGAAAAATAAAAGAAGAATGCTAGGAAAGAGGCAAAGAAATAGGGCGAGGGTAGAGGGAATTGGGCATGGGGACATGGAGAGAAAGGCCTTGGATAGGACAGATTTAGTTCTTCGTGCCTAAAACCAACCGAAAGGTAGAATTACGATGTATAAATTATAATTGAATCAACATGGATTGCGGTAACATTTTAGCCAAAATGCGCATCTGGGTTTCAGATCTTTTAATGGCTATTGAAGCAACATTTTTATTCAATTTTGATTTCGTTCACAAAGTGAGCATTCTTTTCTGGAAATAAAAAGGAGGTTTGAGTGCTTCATTTTTTGTAATAATATCAAATTCGTATAGTGCCTATTTACATGCCATTTATGAAGTTTAAAATAGTATAGAAATTTATTTACGAAATGACTGTGTTATGAAAATCAATATTCACAATCAATAGGCGTGTGGTGATATTAAATAAAACAATGAATAGAACTGACATACTATGTTTTAATGCTTGTCAAGACTAATAAAATTGCATTTATTGCTTGTTAAAGTTATCTAAATGTTTTCAAAACAGATTTTAGAAATATTGTAGGTCGGAAATTTTAAAATAAATCTGTATCAAGTTCAATCCGAAAAAAATTTTCTCGGATAACTAGGCTCGATGAGTGGAGTGAGGGACATTTTAAGCCAAATGAATAGTTTGGAAACATGTATCTACATTTAAATATCTGCATGTTTTTCAACAAATTTAGGAGACATTAAAAAATGACGTAAGAAAAAGTAAGATACATTGATCGAATACTCCATTTCCCATTACCCAAGGTAATGTTTTTAAAAACCGAGTTCGGTCTTTAATTAATTAGCAATTTTTTAAATATTGCGTCATCACAAAATTAAATCGATGTTAAATTACGATGTCTTTTTTTAAATGCTTAAATTTCCTTGTTTATGCCATTTGTTGTTCTTAATTTCCTTCCATTCAATTTACAATTTAACCTTACCGTGCAATCTTTCATAGCATGATTATTCATCGTCAAGTCAAACCCTTCCCCTCGTAATTGGAATTCCTTGTCTCATCATCCTACTAAGATTCACTTTCTGCACCGAAAGCACTTACTATGATTAACTTATCAAAATGTTTGCTTACACAATAATTTACTCTTCGTAAAATCTGCATCACATTAGCTTAGTGTTGGGGTATATTATTCAGCTAGAAAAATTTTCATTGCTGCCAAACTAAAATCTTCAGTTTTTAAGCACGAATTTGAACAAGTAGGTTTCTTCTTTTGCAATTAATGCAAGAGAGATTTGGATTCACTCATTCATTACTCACCATACTTAAGTAAGCAAAAATCTTCTTAAATTAAACTGCAACATTTACTAAGGAATAATCGTCCCTACAAATAAACAATACATTTTTTATAAAAATAACAAGATAAAGCAACGATGAAGAACATTATTGAAATATACTGAAAGAAATATAATATATATCCAGAAATGAACATATAAAAATGTAACATAATCATACGATATTATGAACTGGTAAAAATTATTTGATAATTTCACTAATGCCTGCTATATATTTGTATTAAACATGTATTATAAAGTCCTATTAAATTTATGTAAAGTATATTTATTTATATACACATTGTATTTAATTATAAATATTACAGAAATGACGTGGATGATTAACAATATTAACAATTTTCCGTCGTTTGACCTTCCACCAAATAGAAATGGAGTGTTAACAAACTCAGGGTTATAACCTACTTAATAAAGGAATACAGATAAAATATCCAACAAAATACTTAGAAAACGAAAGAATAAACAATTTCCCACCGAAAAAATCATAAGAATCTCATTCGATCGGAAACAAAATTGCCATTTATCTAAGTTGTTTCATAATTTTCACGCTCCCCGGCAGACATTCCTCCGCCAATTATAAAACGATTGCATCCCCTTTCCTCAAACATAACTACAGAAGGCGCTCCAGAGCCACCTCAACATGGTTTTACTCACCCCGAAATCCTTGGAATTCCTCTACTGGGTATTCGGGGACTCTCTTCTCTCCACCATCCCCTCTCCCCCTCCTTCCTCCCTCACCATCCCTTTTCTGAATTGAGGAACAAACCCCATGGAGCGCCTTCAGTTTGCCAAGACGAAAACCGCAACAGAGAAGACAGGATGGTGTCTTCTGCCGAGCCAAGAACAGGAAGAAGGGAAGCGGGAAGGGGAAGGAGAAACGGGGGAGGAGGAAGTTAGAAGTTTGCGTCTCCTTTCGGTCTGTATGTGCGTGCGTCTGTGTGCTAGACCGTGTGTTGTGGATTTGCGGCTGACTCGAGGAACGCAGCAAAAGACAGATGGGAAAGGAATGGAGATAGAGAAATATATATATATAGAGAAAGGGACAGTGCAAAAGATAAAGAGGTAGAGATAGGTGAGAGATGGAGACAGATAAATGGAATAATAAAATAGAGGGAATGATAGAGAGAGAAAGACCGGGGAAAATAGGGAGAGAAAATAATAATAATATACAAAAAGAAATAAAGGGAGGGAGAGTGGAGGAGGAAGAACGAGGATGGCGAATTTAGTGAAGAAGATGATGTGATAATATTCCCTTGTCGAAGTCAAAATGATAATAAGATTATGCTTCTTGTATTCCGGAAAATAAGAATATACTCATTAATTTTTAAATATCATCGCTTTTTATCGTAAATAATATCAGAAAATTATATAAAAATATTCGGTTTTGGTACAATTTAAACAGTGAAATGATACAACAGTTCCACGAGTTATAGCACAAGGGCAAAATTATTATAGAAACGAGAAAATGATATGAATTAATATCTATACAAATTAAAGCCGAGTAAATATGCAGTCAGTACAATTAAAAAAATCATATTCACGTAACTATTTTCCATAAATCCTATTTTATTTTGTTACAACATGGTTAGTGAGCTAAGCTGTTGGTGCTTAACTAGTATTAATATAAGTGAATGTTTTGCCTATGGGTGGGGAATTTCCCTATATTTTTATTTTATTCTATGCATTACGTTTCTGAAGTCGTTTAAAAATTATTATGACTTCACACTAAGAAGTTTTGGAACTTGTTTTAATGATTTCAGTCAACAGGTTCATTTCTTGGAAATCGTCTTAATAACTAAATATACATATTATTGGCACAATTGTGAATATAAAATATATTAGAAATTGATTTTAAATACAATAAAGGAATTACTGATTTAATCAGATTTAAAATGCAGTTGGAAAAACACATTTCCTTCACCAATAAAATGCTTGATTGCAAGGGTTTAAAACCTAAAATAATAAAAATTCAATGAATCACAATAGAAGCGTAATCAAAGCAAGGACTGGCAATATGAGGTAAACTTCCGAAGAAGATACCAAGGTTTTAAACATTTCGAATGAAAAATGAAAAATAAACATGGAGAGAATACACATCCAGTAACAAAAGTAAATTGCGAGAGTGGAAGAAAAATATATTTTAAGAGACTAACATTGTAAGTATGATAGACTAAAGATTTGTCATAGAAAAATATAACAAGGTGATGACCTCGGCTGTGAACGGTCAAAACGATTTTTCGAAGCATTCAAAAATAGCGCACGAAGAAAAGAAATGCACAATCGACCTGAATAAACCTTTCTCATAGTACCAAATTTTCTTTCCGTGAGACTTCGGCACGTCATTACAAGAAGGAATACGCATCTATCTCTCAAGAAGAAAATGCAGGGAGGGGGGAGAGGGGGGAAGGAAAGGAAGGGAAGGGAGGGGGGGGGAGAGAGAGGGAGAGGAAGAGGAAAGAGAAAGAGGGGGGAAGTAGCCACATCATCAGTGATTCGGTCCGTGGTTCTCACACAAATGGAATTTCCGGGTAAGATGGTTTCTCAGGCGACTCAGAAGTTGCACACAGGTCCACGGACACACAAACACCCTCTCTCTCTCAAAGACACTGTGAGGAGCGAAGAGCAACATATACGACAGAAGCACAAAAGAGAAGCGTGTGACTGCCGGATGAATGGAGAGGAAATAAGAGGGGGGGAGAGGAAAAGGGGGTTGAGGAGGGGCGAGGAGGCCGGAGGGATGAGGGGAAAGGAGCAGCTAGTCGGTCTGCGTCGGAGTGAGAACTGTGCTTTTGGAAAGTGGGGTGGAGGATGAAGGAGGGGGCGGGGGAGTAAAGTCAGAAAGAATGGTGGGTGGAAGGTGGCATTATGGTCTAAGGGCATTCTCAAGGTGAAGATTGCCCTCGAGTGAGAGAAGAAGTCACGATTTATAAGGGAGAGATTTATAAATATATCTGGTGGTAAATGCGCGGTAAAAGTCCTCTACAGGGAATTCTTGAAGAGAAAGGAAGAAAGGTCATAAGATATGTTGGTTATCTATTGATATGAAACCTTACGGAAATATGGATGTTCATAACAATCGCCTGGACATCGTTAACGCATGCTATACGTTCATTTTTATAGAAATTACAGTTAATTTTCAGATTGAGCCATTAAATGAACTTCCGGACAAATTTTTAGCGGCGAAAATTTCTGAATTTTTTTAGAATAAGACAGGGCTTCAAAGCAACGGATCTTTCTTCCACTAATATGTTACACATAAATAATAAAAATTACGATTGTGTTTTTAAATTTTATTTTTATCAAAACATTTTCATTTATTTGCTTGTCAGTCTATCTAATGTATCACAAATGCCATAACAGATACAATGGTTTCTATATAGAATTATCGAAGAAATCCATCACAATACGATTTATGAAAGATGGTCGTTCATTTTTCGTCCCTATATTTGTAAAAGGAACTAGACAAATTTCACTAATCCTCCTATTCTTGATATTATAGTACAAGTTATCGATGAAGACAGATAGTTGATAAATAGGGCAATGAAACAACAAGTGGAGTAAACAGTCAAAACCCATACATGAAAGTCAGGAAATGAAAAAAACACAGGAGATTGCAATAACGGAGTGTAAAAATAATCAAATGGATCATCAAAAAAGTTTAAGAAAAGTTTATAAGCACAATTAAATAGTCGTATAATTAATAACAGTATAGAAGCAAATCGTTGAATTGTGAGAAGAAGATTAGTAAATAATTAATAAATAAGATTAAATAACAAATAAAATAGTACATTTTTACAAACAACTGGGTTAATGGAAAGACGAATATCCGTAGAAATGATTGAGAGTTATAGTACACGTCGATTTTGTGGAGAAAATGAAGAATATTATCAGAGATCGTGAGCTAAATATGTAAAAGATTTAGCGAATATTTTAATACTATTTTCTGCATAGACTTTGACCTGAGTGTATTTAGTTAAGACTTTGTTAGCTTCAATTATAATCGTTTTTCGTGACGAAAAACGACGACTGAAAACATATTTTATCAGCGTTCAAAACTTTATAGCCTCTAATTTAAATCAATATATACATATAAAAAAAATGTTCAAAAAGTGTTTTTAAATAAGTTATTAATCTCTATAGTTGTTGTAGGTGTTGGGGAATCGGTGATACACGTGCTTGGACATTTAATATTGTCTTCGAGTATCATAAGTTGATTTAGTTAAATTTCTGATACAAGCAAAGTTCTACCGTATACTTGTATCTTCTCACACTTTCTGCGGACACTTTTTCTCTTTCCTCTATTAATTCTTTTATTTATGCTTCGACTGGGAATTTTAAGTATGTAGAATTTTACAAAACAGAGATAGTTCCCTCCTTAACAATATCTTGCATATTAATACAAGTTAGGTAAGTGTACAGTGAATAAAAAATAGCGCATTTCGTGCGATGGAGTATTTGAAACTATACGATATCATTTGAACGAACGCACACCATAAAAGAGCAAAACACCACGACCCGATTGTATCTCTTGGTCTACTAAAAATTTCTCTCCTTGAGTTGATGCATTAATATATATATATATATATATATTTATATTTATTACGCAATTTTAATGAATAAATACTGCAAAACAATATATCAGAAATGATGTCAGTGAAATATTCAATTTATATTTGTCGATTTATTTTATAATCAGGTTTAATCAACCAAACACTCGAAAATTATTTAAATAATATCTCACCTCAGATCAGTAGTTGTAATGTTTAGGTTTACGTCATTTTCATCTTCGTATATAATCAATTTCTTTCCGCTTACAAAATCTTTTATGGACGCGTAAGGAATTAAATGCATTTTTGTAATTATGGCAGATCTTATTTACTTCAGTAACCAATAAGATTATTTACGTTGACAACTATTAGATAGCTATGTATGAATTTTTCTGTTCAAAGCGAATTACGACATTCTTGTTTTATTTTCTTGTTAATGGTTACTCCTACAATAAAAATGTTTGGGAAAGAAATACTCTACTTGATTGGGTCTACAAGTTTTACTGGAAAACTATTGTGATATGACCAATAGGTACTTGAAGATATTTGACGGAAAGTTCATTTTTTGTCACCAAACAAGTGGTGCCCGTGATTTGCTTACGTGATTGATTTATGTGATTTTCTTATTTTCTTTGACTGTAAGTCCTTAATGTCAAATTTCATAAAAATCGGTATGATAGAAGCCGAGAACTAACACGCGGACGTGCGGACGAACAGACCGAAGCGAATAGGCGCTTATGGTGGAGGGGAAACGCGTCTAAGAACCGTCATCATAAAACATTCTGATCCTGAGGTGGATACAGAGCCAGGCTATCTAGGCGACCGCCTATGGCCTCGTGCCTCTGGAGGTCTCGCGTTTAGAGCCGCGAGAGAGTTATTGTTAACAAGAGTCCGGAGCTTAGCATGAGAGGAGAAGGGAATTCATTGTGTAGAATTCCCAACGCAATGAAGCCGCCATATTTCACAAATGAGGAGGATGATCGACATAAACGTTATTGGGCAAAAGCCACTCTAAACCGACGGATTTGAAGAAATAATTATTTGTGAGTGTTTCGCTCGAAGTCTTATGTTAGAGCTACGGTTAGGGAATCCAAGCTCGAGTATCGAGTATACGGGTAATCGGAATTTGGAAGCCTTTTTCGAGTAGTCGACTACCCGGGTAATTAAATCGAGTATCGAGTTGCATATTTTTTATGAAAATTTTACAATTTTCTAACATTTGAACCAACAGAAAATAACGAAAAACTACGCGTAATTAAACACAGGTGGCGGGGGCGTAGCAAGGGGGGGGGGGCGAGCGGGGCGACCGCACCGAGCGCCGTAGTCAAAGGGGTGCCGAACAGCCACTTTATTTAATGCATAAATCGAGACTTTTTAAAAATTTGATATTTTTTTGTATTCAAACTCCAAAGTGGTCCACAAACCGAAAAATGTGACAGAGACAGATTCACTTCAAGCCGAGCCTAACACGGTACACGTAAGAAAATATTGTACTTTTTCAGCACACACGTTCCGTCTTGTCTTCGGCAGGCAGGCAAAACGGCGAGTAAAAACTGAGCGTGTGTGGCAGCCTTTACAAAGGCAAACAAATCTTTCAGAGTGAGAGATACCCAAATCGTGATCGTTGCAAGTTGCGTATCTGAGAGGAGAATTGCTCCTATTGAATAAGACCTATCGCCACTCTTTTGAGAGTTTTGTTTACGCCCTCGGAGGTGTGGATACTCTTTAAAAAATGGATGAAATGAATGATGATGCTGCTGCATCTTCAAAAAAGGAAGGAATATTGAATTTTGTCAGCCGAGAAACATTGAATGACATATTAGCAAAATGTGCTGCAAAGGACGGATTTAGCATTAAAGAAATAACGTCATCTGAAGCCATTAGAGGTTTTGTAAGAAAGCGCAATTAAATCATGCCAAAAAGCAAAAAAACGGTGATGAAATACAAAATGAAATTCTAAGAAGAAACAAGGAAGAAATGAAAGCAGCTTTATCGCAACAACAAAAATCTGAAAAGAGATTTAGTCTCACCATAGACGAACGGAGTGACATAAATATCAGAAGACACATGAATGTTATAGTCCACTCAGAAGAAATGTCGCCATTCGTTCTTGAGCTGGTTCCTATTGAAGGTTCTTGTGATTCTAATTCCACCATAGCTCTATTCAAAGGAAGACTTAATGAGTTTGGAATCGATATGGATTCTGATGTCGCCGGATCAACTCAAGACGGAGCTGCATTAATGGTAAAATATGGAAGGAATATTCCGGCATTGGTTCAGTTATGCTACAACCATGGAACCCATGTTGGTGTCCTTGATATATTTTATAAGAACAGTCCAGCCTCTCACTGGTGACGAAGAAGAGAATGATGAAGATGAAGAATTCCAAGATGATGATGATTACGCTGATCACGATGAGGAGGATATCAGAAATACTGAAATTAATACGTATGTTGTTGATGGCAGTTTGAATTTTGAACCGGAGAGTCACAGTGAATTTCTACAGTCCGTAGAGACATTGGAATAGTACTTGCGGAGACACGAAAAGTTATGAGATTTTTCAAATAATCTGCTGTAAGAAGCAGTGTTCTTCAAAAGCATATGCTGGCACAAGAAGGCAAGAAACTGCGATTGTTACTTAATTGCAAGACTCGATGGAACTCCATTATTTCGATGGTGAATTGTTTTTTTAATTGAATGACTGCATAAACAAAGCTATGATGGAGATCGGCAAGCAAAAATTAAAAATACAAATATCAATGTTTTAAAGAAAATATCGGAAGTTCTGCAACCTGTAGAGCTTGCTGTCCAAGAGTTAAGCAAAGAGGACAGCAATTTACTGAAAGCTGAAGGAGTTTGCATCTTTCTTTTGAATAAATTACAACAAGCAGATAGGGATCTCGCTGATGATGATGGATGCTTTAAAAAAAAGAATCGATGAAAGACGAAACAAAGTTATTGTGTCGTTGTTGCTTTTTTTGCAAAGTAGCAATTGTCCTAATTCCCACTTAAATGATCATTTTATATATTCTTCAAAAAATGTAATCAAGTCATTGGCAAACGATACATATGATAGGTTGTTTGGTGAAGATGAACATGAAGATGAGCAAGAAGAACCAGCTACGGAAAATGTAGGTTCTGCTAGTTCTGTCTATGGTGATATGCAGAAAACAATACAAGCTGTTATGGTTATTCCTAAAGAAACTTCAACAAAATCAACAATGGACAAGGAGCTAAAATTGATCGAAGGAAATCATGGCAAAAGAGGATATTGCACAGAAAAATTGCTCCAAGCTTTGATAACAATTCAACATACTTCAACAGATAGCGAGAGAGTGTTCTCTGTAGCTTCAAACTTCATTACTAAGATCCAAAACAATTTAAAAATGTATACCTTAAATGGACTTGTATTTCTAAAATATTATTTCATGAATAAAAAATAAATGACCTTTTTAATTATATATATTTTTTAAATTACGCTGGATACCCGGATATCCGGGTATTTCATAAAAGAATTACTCGATTTCCCGGGTAGTTCAAAATCCGAGTATTTTGGATTCTCTAGCTATGATCAACATAGACCTCAGAACCCCACCCGCTATATTGTAAATATATCTGCAAATAAATTATTAAGGATTTTATAGCCTGTTTTCTTCCATAAAGCATATTCACGTGTATTCAGAATTCGCGAGTCATGGGCCCCGCAAACTATTATCACCTAGGGACCTCGCAAACCAACGTCAGCTTTCACACAGATGAAGGTTGCGCATTGATACCCTTGGGACCCTCGTACGTAACAATTGCAATGGTCTGTAATAAGAGTGCGTGTCACCAGTAATAGATCGTTTCTTAATTATGCGAATGTAGAGATGACATTTAAAAACAGGCTGACATGATGAAATTAGCATTCCTAGTATATCCTACCGTTGAAACACCACTGTTGCCGAAATGCGCATATAGTTTTCTCGGCCATTTTATGATTATTATAGAGATATTTTGTAAATATGGCGCTGAAAAGTTAATGAGAGTTTATTAGTAGTGTCTATCCAGCGAAATAACAATGCACTAACTTATCAAACGTTATAGGTATGCACGTATTTAATTATTTGAATAAATTACTTCAATAGGTGTATTTAAATCGCTCTCCATGTTATATATATATATATATATATATATATATATATATAATTATATTGATTTTATTATGCCTGAAATAGCGAATCGAAGCATTTTCCCCTTTTTGCCGACGCCTTCGTCTTTTTAAAAATCTTGTTTTCTTCTTAATAGAAAAAATAAAGAATTTCAGAGTCATAATTATCGAGCGCTAAACTGCAGCTGTTGCGTCACGAGCGTTAGTAGTTAATTACACTATTGCAGAAAATGTTATATTTGTAAGAATATGACCAATACGTATGGATTTTTAATAAAATCCTCAAATAAAATTGAGAGCAATTTTCTCAATAAAATATAGCACAGGAAATGTTCACTTTTTGCTATAAAACTTCTGAAGGCATTTTCCCAAATGAATATTTTACGAGTTCACGCAGAAAGTTAATTTTTTGTTTCCAGCGGAAAACTTTTTGCAGTGAACTAGAAAAATTGTTTTTCTCTTCTAGTTTGATAAAAAAAATCTTAAATACCGAGGCTCATCAAAATATGTCCAGGGATACTCGCGGACAGATTTAACAAAATAGGCGATTTTTCTATTAAAAGAAACGCGCCACAAAACACGGTGTGCACACGCCATGAATTCAAAGGGGAAATCTCTCAACTTGATGTACTTTCTGGGAACTCTTTAGCGTCCATAACCAAGCTTACGGCAATTTTTCTGACTCTCTCATATGCCCTTTCATATCTCACATCTACATGCGCAGACATTGCGACTGCACCTTATTTAATCAAAATTATCTAGGCAATAAAGAAACCATTCGACTTGGTCTATTTTTCCTGCTTATTGTACTATTTTTGCGTGATTTAAAAAATGTCAATATCCCTCCATTTGGTCAAAATCATTATGCATCAATTTTCTTTCCCGATGTTATTTATAACTCTGAAATCCGCTGAGAGAAGACATTTTATGCAGCTAGATACATAGAAAATAGTCGTTGAATTAATTCGAATAACAGGGATAACAAAGAAACATTTGATTATATAAATTTTTTCCTAAGAAAGCTAGCTGTCCATCTGGTGGACACGATTCTACTTGTGTAGAAGTCAAATCTCATTTTTTAAAGTTTACATCGATATCTAGAAGAGAGGTGATATTCGACCTCAATCTAGCAAGGATTTTCCGCCCACGCTACTAATTGACGATCCGCATTTCCTGTTTCTATTTGCATGATCTGAGGCAAATTCTGATCCGCCGCGTTCAATCATTTCCGTATGTTTCCATTTCGTCTTCCTCTTGAACATGTAATAACCATCCTCGAACTTGAAAAACTTCCTCCCGTTTCAATCTCTCACGCACGCGCACGCTCGCACGCACACGTAGTCTGAGTAAACAATTACGCAAGCACAGGTCCTTGAGAAATCGGAGTCTACTTCGTTCGGAGAAATTTTTGGTTGAAAGAAATCAAATTATGTCGGATTTCAGACATTGATTATGCAGAATATCGCTCACGTAAACGGTTTTATGTTGTTGGTTTATTTTAACTAATGAAAGGTAATTATGCTATACTAAGCGTATTTTGCGTTTAACTTTGACCGAGGTAGGGAAAATAGTCGCAATTATGGATTAGACCAGGGGTCAGTAATCTATGTCACGCGTACTTCAGGATGGCATGCGAAGAGAACCCTCATTCAAAGATGAAAATACAAAAATATATACAGTGTAGCCACAATGGAACAATTCCTGCACCGTCAATGTCTTGACCTTAAATTCACGGAAAATTAAGACATAAATTCATTATAACAAGTGCTTTCTAACTTACACCAACATTTTTTAAAAAATTGTGCAGGAGTGCCGTATTTTTCTTGTGTATAGAATATATTTCAATAGTTATTAATACTATAAAATATAGTACCCCTTGTTTAATTGATAACTTTAAAAACATCTGCCAAAATGTAAACTGAAGCAAGTTAAAATGTTGTATATATTTCTGGAATAAAAGTACAGAAGCCCGTTTTGAAATTCTGACATTTGAGACTAGAACATTACAAGAGGAGACTGTGCAGTGACATGAATGGATTGTCGTATGAGCGGGAAAGTTGTAACTAAAATTGCACAGCTGCTATCAAAATATGTTATGAAGGTGCTTATTTTTATTATGAAAATGGTAGCTTAAATTTGTTCATTAGATTTTGTTACAAAATTTAAATGAAAAATTACGGTTGGTTCAAAACTTGTAGACCTATACACACTTCCGTGCTTTAATTGTCCTTTAAAACGTAATGCAGCATAATTATATGTGTATATATATATATATATATATATATATATATATATATATATATATATGCGCGCACGCAAGCACGCACGCACACACACACACACACACACACATACATATATACTAGGGGCTCCGTCTCTACGCGCGTCAACCCCGTGCCTCGCTCCGCGAGATGAATTCGTCTGCTGCCCGTGTGCAACCGTGAACCTCCTCATTTCGGCATATATTTAAAGTATAAAATTATATTTATCCCTATTTTCGGGCTTCTCTCTCCCTTCCTCCCATTTCCCTCCCTCTTTACTTCCCTATATCCCAACCTCCCACCAAACCTTCCGCTTTACCAAACTTTCTCTCCCACTCTCCCTCCCCCTTTCCCTCTTTTTATCTTCTCTCTCTCCTTCCTTCTCTCTTTCACTCATTCTTTTCCCGTCTTCCTCCATTTTCCCAATATAACTTTAAGAGTACGGCAACAATGCTGGCTGTTCTTTGCAACGAAATATTATATTCAAGAAGAACTTAAAATTTTCGTTTTCAAAACAATTTTATGAGACAATTCGAATCGTATTTGAGAATCTAAGGTAGGAAAATAAATTTGCGTTCTTTTGCACGCACTGTGTTTCAAGTTTATAAATTCTAAGACAATTATAAATAATTTTAGAAAGCAAACGAAAGATGTCTTATACTCCTTTATTTTCTGCGACATAAATATACTAATTTCTGCAATTTAACCGATAGTGCAGACGCGGAGGAATCCTGGTGCATGTTCAGAGATATGATGCGAGAGTGTACAGATAAATTTATTCCGAGCAAACTGAAGCGTGATAGTGCAGAACCTAGATGGTACAATCAGGAAGTAAGAAGCGCTCTCCGACGTCAAAGAAAACTCCACTCTCGCGTAAATAACACATCCTCAACAGCTACGGTCGAACAGATTGCAATAATAAGGCATCAATACAAGGAGGCGCGCTTCATAGCCAGAGTAGCAATGCGTAATGCGTTTAACAATTATAAAAAGAAGGTTTTACAGGAAAACTTGAAAGAGAACCCAAAAGCATTTTGGTCTTACGTCAGGGAAGTTCAAGGTAGGGGCCCCACTATTGCGTCACTGCGGTCGGAAACGGGAAACGTAGTTCACGATAGTATGGATAAAGCAAACCTATTAAATCGTCACTTTCAGAAAGCTTTTACTCGTGATGACGATGAATGTGAAACCCCTATTCCTATGCGTCAGGGCGATTCGATGGAAGATTTGGTATTTTCGGAAAATGGCATCGCGCTCCAACTTCATTCAATTAAGCCAAATAATTCTCCTGGACCGGAGGAAATTCCCGCGCGTGTAATGAAAGAATTAGCTGCTGAAATCGCGCCGTATTTGAAAATTATATTCGAGAAATCCATTAGAGAAGGAGTAGTTCCTAAAGATTGTTACGCCCATCCATAAGAGTGGCGACAGAGAGAACCCCGAAAATTATAGGCCGATATCCTTAACTTCATTATCGTGCAAGATACTTGAGCACATAGTCTTTAGCTCTGTAATGCGCTATTTAGATAGTCATTTATTGCTTAGCGGATGCCAACACGGATTCCGGAGAGGTAGATCATGCGAAACGCAGCTCGGCCTGTTCGTGGACGATTTGTTGCTATGCGGAGAGAAAAATACTCAGGTCAATGCCATATTCATTGATTTCAGGAAGGCGTTCGATAAAGTATCTCATAGGAAATTAATTGCGAAGTTAGGACAATGTGGTATCAATTCGAAAGTTGTCGGTTGGGTGAGAGACTTCCTCTCGAATAGGGAACAGATAGTTGTCATCGATGGGAAATACTCGTCCCCCGTTAAAGTTGCTTCGGGTGTTCCTCAGGGAAGTGTATTGGGCCCTCTGCTCTTCTTAATCTATGTAAATGATATGTGCTCGGTTGTTCGTAGTAAAATTAGGCTTTTCGCCGATGACACCGTTCTATATAAAGAAATAAAAAATCAGGAGGACCATCAGTCTCTGTGTGAAGACTTAAGAGCCATTTCAGCGTGGTGCAAAGAATGGCAAATCGAAATTAATTATACTAAATGTGCCGCAGTCACGTTCTGGAAAAGTAAGAACAAAGATTTAGGTTTCGAATATAAAATAGATGAAATGAGTATTCGACAAGCTGAGTATGTAAAATATTTAGGAGTAACCATTTGTCGAGATCTTTCGTGGGACATGCACATTCGTCGAGTTATAGGCGCGGCCAACAAGAAACTGGCATTCATAGGGAGAATAGTACGGAACACTACAGAGAAAGTACGCGAAACATGCTACTTATCACTGGTAAGACCACAAGTGGAATACGCAGCGAGCATATGGGATCCGTACGAGAAGGGACACATAATTCAACTAGAAAGAGTACAGCGCAGAGCAGCCAGATTTGTAAAACAAAAGTACGAACATAAGGAAAGCGTCACCTCTTTATTGAGCGATTTGAACTGGGTATCACTGGAGGACCGTAGATTGCACTCAAGGTTGAAACTTCTAGAGAAATATAGGTCAGAATGTCTAAAAGAGGAGGTAGTGGGAATAATTGTGGCACCGACGTATATAGGTAGAAATGATCGAGACGATAAAATACGTGAGATCGATTGTAGGACGGAGCGTTATCTAGGCTCGTTCTTTCCGAGGACAATAAGAGATCACAATAGGAAATTTCGAATTGCGTTAGACAATCTTTAGGTAGGATTTGGTGCATTGCACCCCCTGCCACCCACCAACTTGGTGAATTGCAGGGTAACTTGTAGATGTAGATGTAGATGTGTTATGCTTTCAAAGCGGACGTGATGGCAACAATCCTCCAATGATAATCTTATGGGAATTTCTCTAATAAAATTTTTTTTGGGACTCTTTAACTTAAAAACTTGCCGTTTTCACAATTTCCTTTCTGTTTGTAAGTTATGAATAATCAGTCTGAAATATTGCAGCATTATAGCTCATACGGAATAAGAAAT
This sequence comes from Tanypteryx hageni, assembly GCA_028673005.1. NCBI lineage: Eukaryota > Metazoa > Arthropoda > Insecta > Odonata > Petaluridae > Tanypteryx > Tanypteryx hageni. The sequence goes on along the minus strand of CM054112.1, from coordinate 50,333,807 downwards.
AGTTTTTGTAACACACATTAGTGCGGTTATTATATATACTACTAATCGGTGCTTGCATACTGTAAGCATTGGGAGCGCCAGGAGTCGAACCGAGAACACCTACATAAGATGTCTCATACTATCCGAAGGCCTACTTATGACATCTACAAACCCTGAAAATTGCAGCGCAATATTACTCTTAGTACTGTCTGCGCACCAAATATATTTTCCTTTTGCTTTTAAATGTCACGGTCTGAGAGTGAGGTCATGACACAAAGCTACTTTTCAGTTCGTGGCACTATCCTGTCGTTCAGTTTTATTAACACGTAAAATAAGAAGAAAAGCATTGTCTCATAGTGACGAGAGAAATATTGGGGCATTGTTATAAATTGTATAAAATTCAGTTATTATGCAGTAAAAATCAAATAATTGGACTAATTCGGCACGGATTCGTGTTCTACTTTCAGAACAAATAATCTTACTTCTTTTTCTCGTCTTATAATTCAGGTCCGGAGTTTATACCTTTATTAAAAGTAATTTAAAAATGCAATTATAAAAAGGCTAGTACGGATTTAAATGGTTTTCTAATGGGGCTTGAAAATGAAGGTTTTGGGGTGTAAGGTGAAATTTTGAAATTTTTAATTTTTCTGATAGTTTTGGACAAACAGCAAGGTTCCCTCCAAATTTCAGCTCTGTGGAATATCTAGAAGTACCTTAGGTTTTATATTATTATAATATATCCTCCGTAAGAAGCTGCTATTTATTGTAGACTAGTCATCGGTGCTTGAATACTGCAAGAATATGTGCCCTATAACCACCAAATTTTGTTCCTCCTACTTTTTGAGAATTTCCGTAAATTTATTTATTTATTTGAAAAAGCCCAAAAACAGCACAAGGCCAATTACATTGGACACATAACAACGAAGTAACAAGAATAAACAAAAATAAAACTATTAAACAAAATAACTAATACTCTAGCAATAAATACACAGAAGACATACATAGTACACCAATCACACGAAATCAGGGTAAGCAGCAAATAGAAAGACAAACAAATCGGAAGAAAGGGGAAGGAAAATAGGCAACCAAACAAACCAAATATTCGGTTTAAATTGGAAGTTAGTAGACTTAGTGAAGGGGTCATAGTCAGGGAAGCGCTTCAGCAAACTATTACAAAGATCAGGAAGGCGATAGAGAAAGGAGCATTTAGTGATTGAGAGGCGAGGGGTAGGGCAGTGAAAAAGCTCATTCAAGCGAGAAGAACGAGCGGGGACCCGGAGTGGAAATAGAGAAAGAAGCTCATGTGACCTAAAATTGCCATTAATAATTTTTTAAAATGCTTTAATGTTAGTGTGAGTACGTCGATCAGTAAGGGATGGAATCCCTAGGGAGGTTCGTATGGCACTAAGTGAAGAGTTATGGAGAGGAGGGTGACGAAAACGAATTACAGACAGAAAGAAATTCAAGGGTCGGTCAAGGAGCTTGAGAGTAGAAGGCGAAGCAGTGCACCAAATTGGGGAGCAGTTATCAAGAATGGGGAGAACGCAGCTAAAGAAAAAGGTACGAAGAGCGGAAATGTCAGTTATTTCTGTATAACGATAAATTAAACCTACTAACGACATAGCACCGGAGGAAATACTTTTAATATGATCTTGGAAAAGAAGCTTCGAGTCGAAGATTACTCCCAAGTCCCTTTGGTTGGTGACAGAGGGGATTACTTGACTAGAGAGCCTGTATGGATAGTTAAGAGGAGATCTGCGGAGTGTGTATGACAGTACTGTGGATTTAGACGGGTTAATTCGAAGGCGCCAGTGATTGGACCATGAAAGGAGCGCATCAAGAGCGTTTTGTAGGGCAGTGGAATCCTTATCTGAGTTAATTTGTCTGAAAATTTTACAGTCGTCTGCATATAGGAGGACGTTGCAAGATGTGGAAGAAATAGCTTCGACTAAATCATCAACAAATAACGCGAAAAGTAAAGGACCAACTACACTACCCTGAGGAACGCCGGACGAGATGGGAGCAACTGAAGATGAAAAGCCGTCAGGTATTACGCGTTGTCGTCTATTTGTTAAGAATGAAGCCAAAAGGGAAAGGAAATTGCCGTGTATATTGTATCTGTTAGCCAATTTAAAGATTAGAAGTTGATGATTAATGGAGTCGAAGGCTTTGGCAAAGTCAATATAGCATACATCCAACTGCGAGGAACGTTCGAAGGAATCGGTGATATGTGTATGCAAAACCAAAAGGTTACTTAAAGTTGAGGAGCCTGGGAGGAAACCATGCTGCTCACTAGAAATGAAAGGGAGAGTGAAAGAAAGGAGACGCTGATGGATGATGCGTTCGCAAACAGTTGAGAGTACAGGAAGAAGGGAAATTGGGCGATAAGAATCGACGGAAGACCTTTTACCAGACTTGAAAAGAGGAAAAATATTTCCCGTTTTCCAACTCGTGGGGAAGTAACCCGCCGTAAAGCATCTGTTAAAAAGCAGAGAGACAGGTATGGATAATGAAGGCGCTGCGTGCTTCAAAAACATTGCACCAACCTGATCAGAGCCGGTAGCACGATTAGCTGAAAGAGAACTTAGAAGTTTGAGGCATTCCTCAGGCGTTGTGGAAATTGAAGAAAGGGAGTGAGAGCAAACGCTTTCGCAAAGGAAGTTGGAAGTGTTAAGGGATGAGTTTGGAGTGTAAGTCGATAAAAAGAACTTGCTGAAGAGATCAGCGCGTGATGGACCGGCAGCTATTTCATTGCCGTGAGAAATTTCTGAAGGAATGGAGCTGTTGTTACGGCGGGAGTTTATCATCGACCAAAAGCGCTTGGGATTGGAAACACACTCCGAGAAGACAGAAGAAATATAATCGTTAAAATCCACTTTAACCAGAAAATTTGCATGTCGGCGAAGGTCACTAAAGGTTTTTGAAGTATGCGGATTCGGGAAGCGTTTATAAAGGCACCAAGCACTGTGCTTGTTTTTCAATGCAAAAATAGTTTCACTTCTCAACCATAGGGGAAATTTTCTTCAGCGGGGCTTACGATGAGGGACACAGTCCTTCACAACTGCGGCAAGCCATTCATAAAATAGTTCTAGAGCATCGTGGACTGTGCCATTCTCAAGGAGACACCACGGTAGGCAGTTAATGGTGTCATTAACATGACCCCAGTTAGTCTTCTTCCAGATGGGGAAGCCCGGACGGTGGGAAGGGGTACAGTAGGACCAAGCAGTTGAAGGAGAACACCCGCTGAGTTCTACAGAAAGGCCAAGGGGCAAGTGGTCGGAGGAGAAAATATCACTTCCGTGGGAAACGCTTACTTGCACAGACGAGAGAACATAATCAAGGGTTGCCAAATTTCTAGTTTTGAACATGCTGTACTGCCTGAGTCCAAGTCCACTAATGAAGTGATGAATGAAAAAATCATCTTGTCTATTGGAGGCTATACCATCAGATGGAGATGACCAGTCAATGCTCCAATTAAAGTCACCAACCACAATAATATCCCCTAGACTACAAATTATTAATTGCTAAATATTCCGCAATGCTATTTACACAGGAAAACTCAAATGTTGGAGTGCCTGGAGACGAACCAAGGAATCCTACAGGAGTGGTCTCATATTATCCGAAGGCCCACTCATGACATCTGCAAACCCTGAAAATTTCAGCGCAATACTCCTCTTAGTATTGTCTGCGCACCAAATAAGTTTTCCCTTTGCTTTTAAATGCCACGGTCTGAGAGGGACGTCATGAAAATAAGCTACTTTTCCGTTCGTGGCACTAACCTGTCGTTCAGTCTTATTAACAGGTAAAATAAATTCCCGAAGAAAAGCATTGTCTCGTAGTCATGACAGAAATATGGGACCATTGTTATAAATTGTATAAAATTATGTTTTTATGCTGGAAAACACGAATAACTGGACTAATTCGGTAAGGATTCGAGTTCTACTTTGAGGAAAAGTAATCTTTGTTCTTTTTCCCGTCTTTTAATTTAAAGCCGGAGTTTGTACCTTAATTAAAAGTAATTTTAAAATGTAATTACAAAATTTAAATGGTTTTCTAATGGGACTTAAAAAATGAACGTTTTGGGGATTAAAAGATCCCGTTGTAAGGGGAAATTTTGTAATTTTCTATTTTTTCTAATGGTTTTGTACCAACCGCAAGGTTCTAACCAAATTTCAGATCTGTGAAATATATAGAAGTACCTTAGGTTTTATATCATTATCATTATAATATATAATATGATATATGATATATAATATGTATAATATACAGTATATAATATCATTATATATATAGATGTTCCTTACAAAGGAGGATGATATAAGGAACGTCTATATATGATATAAAACCTAAGGTACTTCTAGATATTCCACAGAGCTGAAATTTGGAGAGAACCTTGGTGTTGGTCCAAAACTATCAGAAAAATCGAAAATTTCAAAATTTCCCCCTACAACGGTCTTTTACACCCCAAAACGTTAATTTTCAAGTCCCATTAGAAAACCATTAAAATCCGTACAAGCCTATTTATAATTGCACTTTTAAATTACTTTTAATTAAGGTACAAACTCCGGTTTTGAGTTAAAAGACGGGAAAAAGAACGACAATTATTTTTTCTGAAAGTAGAACTCGAATCCTTACCGAATTAGTCCAGTTATTCCTGTTTTCCAGCATAAAAACGAAATTTTATGCAATTTATAACAATGGCCCCATATTTCTGTCATCACTACGAGACAATGCTTTTCTTCGGGAATTTATTTTACGTGTTAATAAAACTGAACATCAGGTTAGTGCCGCGAACGGGAAAGTAGCTTAGTGTCATGACGCCACTCTCAGACCGTGACATTTAAAAGCAAAGGTAAAACATATTTGGGTGCTCAGATAATACTAAGAGGAGTATTGCGCTGAAATTTTCAGGGTTTGTAGATGTCATAAGTAGGCCTTCGGATAATATGAGACATCTTATATAGGTGTTCTCGGTTCGACTGCAGGCCCTCCGAAATTTGAGTTCTTTTTCCGTAAGAAGAATTAATTTATACAACTTCCCGACATGTTACAAAAATGAAAACGACTTCAAAATTAAAAAACAGGAAACATTAGAGAATTATGAAAGATAGTGATGTGACCATTGCAACTATCTCAAAATTTTATAATTGGAATTGATTAGCGTGCTTAAGTGACACCATTGATTGACTTGAAATTGTCATAGGGCACCAATGCTTGCAGTATGCAAGCACCGATTACTAGTATATATAATCAGTGCCGTAACTAGAATGTGGTGAAGGTGGTATTTGCTATAGGCGCTGCTTGCAAAAGGCGCCAACTATCACGCAAAAAATGTCAAATGATTATTATCCCATAAATATTTTACTCAGTTTTATCAACAAACCATAAAAATAGGGTTTTGAGATCATGACTCATCCACCACATTTACCAGAACTAAAATCCTGCAATTTTTCTGTTACTGGAGTTTAACAAAGTATGGAAAGTTCACTATCATGAGTCCGATAATGGGTTTAACAATGCCGTTTCGGGTATATTTAATATACTCGTAAACAAAGCTTTTTCACCTTTTTGAAAAATAAAAAATCTTTGGATAAATGAGTTACGGCGAAAGGAAAGTACTTGAAGAGCAGTAAATAAATTTTATATAGTAAAGTTTTTTTCCTTAAGTTTTCTCCGAAGTCCTTTTTCTTTCCGATCACCCCTAGTGTAAACACACGCACGCATACACATACATACGCGCATGTCTATGAAAAGTTCTTCCTATTTTCCATCGACATTGCCAAGGCACCATCAGGAAGAAACGACAATATTTCATTCTTCTGCATCTTGATACTACAAACGGTTGAGTTGCTAAACCCATAATGTAAGTGTAAAAAAACGTCAACAATATCCAAATAAGTTTCTCTGTACGAATGTAGAGGGAAGGCTATGGTTTAAAGAGGTTTCGAATGGACCTGGTTGAGCGTGACTGGGTGTAATTGATGAGAGGAACATCTGCCGAAAAACATACATGAACGCGCATGCGCAGTGGCGGACAAGGGCCTCGAGTCTCTCCCTCTCGTGGCAGGTTGTTGAAGTGCAGGGTTTGACCGCTCTACTCCCGGATGTTGATGGAGAGTTTGCGAGGAAGGAGGAGGGAGGGCGAAGGGAGGAGGTAGGAGAGAAAGGATTGGGGAAGCAGTAGTATAGGGAAGAGAGATAGAGAGAGAGAGAGAGAGAGGGAGAGCAAGGACAAAGAGAAACAAGAGAGATCGAAAAAATCTACAAGCGCGTGTGCGAGCCACGAAAAAAGGAAAGGTGTTCGAAAATGGGTTGATAAGAGAGAAGAGGGAGAAAAAAGGAGGAATGGAGGGGGAGGAGAAGTGAAGGGCAATGGATGAGAGTGTGAGGTAGTGGAGGGAGGTGAAAGGGGGGGGGGAGGAAAGTGCGATTTCGAACGTGGACTCTCGAGCCGTTCAAGGGTTGTGATGCAGAGATGTTTCTGGGGATAATCGGCGTTCGAAAGTTGATGCGGCCCGTGTTTACTTCATGATCGTCGAAAATAATCGCATAGGCAGGCATTTCTTAAAAGGGAAAACCTTAAAATAAAAACAAGCAATTTGGTCATGAAGCGACGCAGAAGTCAATCATTTCGGTTTAAATTTGTTTGAATCACGCGCGAGTAGATCGCCGTTACCATCTGTTTCATTAATGATTAATTAGGAATTAAATTATCATTGGTTTCCGTATCCTTTCAACAGTCCATTCGTTAAATTGTTTAATATTTAATTTTGTGTCGGCCGCATAATTCTCTTGTCTTGAATAAAGTTTTGCATCGAAAAGAGTTACCTATTAAAATTTCAGTTGCGAGCGCTGAATTTTTATGTAACTAAATATTCTAGTATTACGTAAAGGTTATAAATAACAGCAGTAAACTTAGCGAATCGACTGTACCGTCCAAGTGGTAATTTTTCTAGTAAAAAGAAGAAACGTTATCTTTTAATTTATCTTTTCGCCCTGTATTTTCTTTATCCATATATATTCGAGGTTTTTCTGAAATTTCTTTTCGGGAAAAGTGATTAGACTTCACATCATGTATGCTTCTGAATAGTTCATAGGACAATTGCTATTACCTCTGACACCATCTACAGTAGTTTTTATAAAATCAATTTTACAAATTCCTGTTTAGATTAAAACGACTAAAATATCCATAATGATTGAATCTTTGCAATGTTTTGCGTTCACAAGTATTTTTTATCGCATTAATTTTGTAATACCTGATAATATGGAATTTCGCGAATTTCAGAATTACTTAAATATTCCATCACTAACAAAACGCTCGATGAAGCGCATATTCTTAGAGCCTTTGAAAAGGAGTAAATAAGAGAACAATAATTCAAAAAATCAATTCCACTATAGATATTAAATGTTCTCATATACAAAGTTCGCGCTTACTGAATATCAAATTTCGTGATACACACGATGATAAAATTCTTACCAATGTTACTTTTAGCAAGCATATCATTTCTGATACTTGAGGACTACAAAACGGAGACCAAAAAATGACTCGAAAATAATCATGCACTATGTCAAGTACGTAGCAATTTTTTCGAGAGCGCGCCTTCCATTGTATAGATGATTTAGATTACGAGTTAAAGACGCGTTAGGGTATGAAAAAAAGCGGACCAAATCAATTGCGATATCAATAAAAGCAAATCCGCCATCTTGTATGAGTTCTCTCCATTGTGTTGCTCGATAAAGGGTATGATTTCTTTTCCCCGACGTGGCTTCTGGAAAGGGCAAAGAAGAGGAAGAGTTCGAGCATACAAAAGGGGCGGATTAATGATGAAGAAAATTCGAGACGAAACTGAGATGCACTGATCAAAGCATTGAAGGATCAAAGGTTTAGGGTTGACTTTACAAAGTCACAGGGAGCGTTTCTTAAGGAGAAAAGGGGGTAGCCAGAGTATCAGAACACTCCAGAAAAATAAAATAAGGGCGAATTTTTTAAATTCTAGAGAGAATGAGAGTGTACTGCCTTTTCTGTAGTTTCATGTTGACTTTTAAACCCTGGTTCATTTTCTAGATATTCAAATTCGTATAAAAATATTCCTAAAATTTACGGGGCAGACATGAATGCTACGACCAATACATCGTTAAGTATGTAAATAACATTTTTCCGTTTATATAGTTAGCTGGCGGTTAGCGTGCTTCATTATCAATCCGAATGTGCAGCGCTTGACCTTAGGATGTTTAACCCTTGAAATGCCAAGGGGTGACCATTTTGGTCCAAGCATCAGTTTAGGATTTTTTTTTTAGGATATTGAAGTCATAGATAATGGGTTTCTTTTCTAACTGACTTTTATACATTATATTTTACAAACAAATATATTTTTCTCATATTTATGCTCAGATTTTTTCTTTATTTACCCATATTCATAGATAGGTAAAAGTTGGACCAAAATTGTCACAATAATTTAAAACTGGCAACATTTATTTGTTTGTGGTTTTTTGCTTTTTGAAACATCTAGTGATAACAGAATATTAATTTGACTTGACAAATATCATTCGTGTACTAACTTAAAGTAAAAGTTTTTGTTTCAGATCAGGATTTTTCAGACAAGTACCTCTGGGGTACTTTCATAGTTAGAAGGGAGTACTTTAGATATTTACGTAATAGTAAACCCCTTCTCTCACCTCTCTCATACGATCATTGCCTTTAATTGTACTTTCGTCACTCCTAAGGTTACGATTGTAGTACATGTGTGTGGCGGTAAATTTCTATAAGAACTTAGTCTTTTAGAAAATGAAGATTTAAAAGATGTAGAGGGAAAAGGGTTGGCAGGCTTTAATTTTCCCAAGATAACACTCTCGTCCTTGGGTAGGCCATCTCCATTCTATTGGTATTTACCGAGAAGTATCGGTAAAATATGATTAATATATGTCCACATTCCTTTGGCTTTGCTAATTGGAATTGCCGAGCAGCAAAGCCCAGGATGCGCCTTTAGTGATCTACAAGGAGTCTGTCTGAGCAATTTTAAAATAAAATGAATGTTTTGTGAGTAATAAATAGATAGCAAGTGTTTTATTTCATTAATGTCTATAATATATAGTGAAAACATACAGGTGAAGAATGGACCAAAATGGTCCCCCATTGTTACTTAATGGTAGTGTTGGAGCTTGGTATTTCAAAGAATAAAAAATATATTATTGCATTGACTCCATAAATGTGTATCTGGTAGTGGGCAGCAGTACTGTCATTAGGGTAAGAGCTGAAAACAAACCATGTTGTCTGAGTCTAGGATCAAAATAACTGTAGGAGTCTTATGAATGACTTGAAGGGAAAAAGTACTGTGACGTGGTAGTCAAGAGAAAACAAACATTTTATCATTAATCGGAATCGATTAAAGAATCTGTCCGCACACAGCATACTAATAAAAATAATATTATACAAATATATATATATATATATATATATATATATATATATATATATATATATATATATTGGGGTGGTCCTTATAATGGGGGGGGGGGGGAAGAAATGTTTTATTTTGAATAGGGGCACCAGCCTATCTTGTTCCAATATTTAAAAAAATAAAATTTAGTAAATTTTAGATGAAATTTAGAGGTTGCTACCAAAGTTTGAAACATTAAGTTTTCTTCATTTTAAACAAAATGCAATGCAGTACAAAGCATATAAAATTTAGAGTTGGTAATTTCCATGCTACATTGTCACATGATGAACATAACAATACTGACTCAGTGGTATATTAATTGTTTGTGGAAAGTGTTCCCTTCGCAAAGTCTTGATATCTCCTCTGATGATCGCTGACAACCTGCAGAAGAAATTGCTTTTGCTGTTCACCCTGGGTGTGTAATCGATTGTATTCCTCGATCAGGGCAACTCCGCATTCTGCCGTATTGTTAATGTTAATGCAATTGATGGACCTGATGCACTTTTCTGTGGCAATGTAGTTCCCATCAGAAGCTCAGAGTTCGGGATCCAATTCTGTGAATTTCGAGTCAAGACCAAGTATGTCGAAAAACCTCAAAGTGTTGCCTGACACAAAATAGTCCAAATTTATCTCCAAGATGCTATCCAGATCGACAGTCACTCTCTTTGAGTGGTTCTCATTACCATCATTTTGGAGAGCTTGAATCAATTTGGCTTTTGCATCTATTGATACTTTTTTATCAAAGAAATCAAGGGCAACCAGCTCTTTGATTAGTATTTCTGGGCTCGCTGATGGACTTACGATGACAGAGAAGACAGCTTCCAGTACCAGCTCCAATATGTGGTGCCTGCAGGGAATGCTGAGAAGGTTCCTGTCTAATTTATGTTCGATCCAAAGACATGCTCCATATTTTCTTCCCGTATTTGACGCAGTAGTGTCAAACACATTCCTTTCACCTTCTCTGCTAGATTCCACAGTTTCAAAGTTTCAACAACAGCCTTGCCCATTTCCAATCTAGTTCCAGCCGCAATTTTTGGAACACCGAGCAGCTGTTCTACTCCATCACCTGTGACTAAAATAGAAAGAACTACTTCCTTTCCAGTAAGATCTTGCAGCAGCTTGCCATCCCAATGCACAACTAGCGGAACTGTTGGATTAAATTGAGAGATTATTTGTTTAGCTGTTGCTTTCCTTTGCTGAATGCGACTTACACAAATTGAGGAACGATTTACGATTGTTTATAAAGGTTCTATAACGTTCTGGACAGTTCTAGGTTGTTCCAAAAGATCTTATATGGACTATTACATAACACAAAGAGTGCTCCTGCAAGTGGACTTACGCAGGATTTCTGAGGGGTACATCTGAAAGGTTATATCTATTGCAGTATTGCGTAACATTGACCAATGGGTGCTGCATCACAATTTTCAGTACTAAGTATCTACAATTCACAATTCAATTCAAATAAATTTAAAATTTAAACTAATTTAAAAATGAGTGCACCTATGTTTTACCATCACTGCTATCAGGATTGTTTCTCCTATTGTGATCCCTTATAGTCCTTGAAAATAACAAACCTTTTCGCTTCATCCTACAGTCAATATCTCAAATTTAATCGTCATGTTTGCGCTTTCAGTAGTACGTGAGAATTACAATAATATGCATGATATTGATAATTAGAGTAAGTTAACTTATATGCTTATGGGAATAAACTTAATGTTATTGACATAGCATTTAAAGATTTCCATGCACATTTTTTCCGATTAAAAGCAAATATTTACGCTAATTTGGTACGTATTTGAATGCTGCCTTCAAAAATTTAAAAACTTCGTTCTTTTAGCTAGATAACTGATTTTTTCTGAGTTCGTATTACAATTTTAAGTAATTTAAAAATGCATATTCAGAAAGCCTTGCACTGAATACCATGCTTTTTTAAGCGGTATTAAAATGAAACATTGGGGTTAAAAACACCCCTTAAAATTTTAATGTTTTTGAAAGTTTCAAGGTACCTCTAGAAGTGGTACAGAGCTGAAAATTGGCATGAATATATATCATTGGTTACAACCACTGGAGAAATCCGAAATTTCAGAAAAAGTTATATTTAAGGGATGTTTTTGACCCCAATGTCCATTTTTAAACACCCATAAAAAGCATTTAAAACTGTGCAGGGCTATATAAAATTGCTGTATTAAATTATTTAGAATTAAGATACAAAGTTCACTATACTGTGGAAAAAAGAATGAAGTTTATTTTTCTTGAAACCTGAATTCAAATCCATGCTGAATTTGCGTAAAACTATTTTAATTATAAAATTATGACTTTTTCGGTATTCAACAATGAAAAATATTAATTACCATAGCAACGACTCCAATACTTTTCAATGGGAATTGATTTTCCATACTTCAAGAGCATTGATTTAATGCTTAGACTGCATTATAATCCATTTGATTTCAGCCAAGGACATGTACATATGACTACGTGATAATTTTAAATTAATTTTTTATCCCGACACGTACTAAAAGGCACGGATGATGACACCATAATCCTAACACACAAAATATCCTAATTTTACATAAGTTTTAGTGTAACATATAGGCTATTGTCCTAATGATGATTATAGTTATGACTTATAAAGGGCGATCTGAGCTTGAAATTCGAAAGCTTGGACGCTAGCCGATCGCCAGAGAATTTAGAAATTCCGAATAGATGCCTTAATATCTGGGAAAATTAAAACTATTGTCTTATTTAAATAAGCTCTGTGTAGTTAAAATGGTGCGGCGTTGGTGTATTTACGAGTTAAGATCTTAGTGTATGGTGATTTTTTAAGTTCTTGCAGTATGCAAGCACCGACAACTCGTATATGTTAATAATGACATATCATACGTTTGAAGCTTCAATAAAGTATAGATATATGTATATGTGTGTGTGTGTGTGCCTGCGTGCGTGTGTGTGTGCGTATACGTATATTTATTTCTTTTCAAATGATTGAGCATGAAATTCGAGGATGAAGGATAGACTGTCAAAGATACGTTTAGAAGGAAAACAAAAGCATATCGCTTGTTTCACCATCGCAGCCAGTTTGAAGCGTAATCCTAAGCGCTCTCCATGACACAGAAGGGAACGGTCGTGTCGAGATAGCTTCCTATCTTAGTTCTACACGAGGCTACCTCGCGACGTCAAGATAAGGTGAGTAAACCTATCCTCTTTCACCTTTGATTAGCCCTAAACTCTGACCTAGGATCGAAACAGATGAGACGTTACAACGTCTTAAATGCGTATATGTGACTGTATAAGTTCTTGAGGTTAAACGTAAGCAATAATTTACACATATTATGTGATTCTGTTTAATTGTTTTCACTATTTAATGACAAGTTTACATTCGTCCAATGCTTTTTAAATGTCGGAAATTTCCCAATGATCATTCTTCACTTTTTATTTAACTTAACCGTTTGGGTAACAACTAGGATCTCTTAGGGACCCCAGACAGTTATTTTTCCTTGTAATATTTTTCTTTCTTTTTTAAAATGCTGATAGACCAGTTATGTGACAAAAGTTTTGATGAATTTACTATACTGGAAATATTATATGTATATAGAAAATATTTTATTTAATTTACGATTGTCAAAAGCAAAAAAGTCTTTGGGGGTCTCAAAGAACCCCGCTTGCTACTTCAAGTTTCTAATAAATTTTTCTAAAATTGTATAATTTTTTGAAAATGTGTACCAAGGATCAAGGAATGGCACTTAATACTGAAGAAATTGAGGAACTGTTAGTAGAGGGCAGTGATTTAGACGATTTATCTGTTGAGTATGAGGAGGAGAGTGATTTTATACGTGTAGAGAACAATGTCTCGGAAACGGAAGATAATTTGGAAGAAGTTGAAGAGGTGGCTGATGATTATTTTCCTAATGAAAATGAAAGTGAAGTAGACCATGAAGAAAAAATAAGTTGTGATGAGATGCTATTTAAATCAGGACGATCTGTAAATCCTTCCCGCGAAAGTTAGAAAATGATTGAGAAGAAATGTTAAGCAGCTACGTGGCCATTAAGATTATTTATGAATCTGCTTGATATTGGCGCAAATAATGCATGTTATATATTTAATGAAAAATCCACAATGGCAAAAGAACACCTAAATAAAGGAAGACTTTTCCTATAATCTTTGGGTCATGACCTCGCTCTTCATAATATGGAAATACGTACCAATTACAAAGCTCATTCACGAACAGTCACCTCTGCTCTTCAAGCTTATGGAATAAAAACTAAAACATGTACCTAAACTAGTTGTGTGCGAAAAAAGAAAGGGAGATGCTATATACTCGGTATACTGATTTGAATGTAAATGTAATGTGCAAGAATTGCCAACGATTCGTTTATGAGAAACACTGAAACAGAAATGTTAAATTGTATGGAAAAATGAAATGTGTAACATGTAAATATGTGAAAAATATGCTCACTATGAAAAATACCATCCTATAAAACAATTACAAATCATACAAAAACCTTATAGTAGAATTATTTAAAAAAACATTTACAGTTAGTTGGGTGTACCGCCAATTAGTCCCAAGACAAATTCGTCTCATGAAAAATTCGTCACAAGGCAAATTCGTCGCATGGCAAATTCGTCGGATTGCAAATTCGTTGAAAGACAAATTTGTCGCATGGCGATTTCGTTGCAAATTCAAGAATCGTTGAGGAAAAAGGAAATAATATATCCTTTTCTTTATTAATCCTGCGATACACCATATTTAGTGTATGGGAAGGATTGAAGATACCTCATAATTTCCGAATAAATTATAGATTATTCACAACAATTATTCTAATAAAAATTTCGGAAAATATAATTGATGAAATATTCGTATCTTATCTCATCAGGATAACAATAAAATGCTTATTCCTCCTGTCACTTTGTTTATGACGATTTTTATACGTGTTTTAACAATCTTCTCGGTTATGTAGAAGATTGAGATTTGGCAGGAATCCAGCACGCTTTCATATAATAATCAATTTCGTAAAAACTACTGAAGTTATTGGTATGCAACTATTTCAAAATATAAACATAAATTATTCTAAACATATCATTTGCTGCAACTACCCCAGTAAACCAATTTGGGAAAAAGTTTCCCGTAGGTCAACTTTTTTATGTCTCGACTGAAAATTTTAGATAAATGTTACGATTATTATTTTTTTTAAAGGCAGTTCAAAATTTGTATTTAATATTGCGTTACTTTGTCTTTATTCAGAATCATTATAGTAATCATCTAAAAAATTGTCCCTTTTTATTCCATAGAAGCCGAAATATGACGTTTTATGTATAAGGAAGGAAGATATACGCAGAATACAAAAAGTAGACATTTAAATTGTTTTAATTTTTAAGATATTTGCCTATTTTTCATAATTTTTATAAATGAATAATTACATTTAGTTTAAAATTTATTATAAGATAACGTTAGGATTTTAATCTGTCGTACATAAAGATTTTTTACGTGCATTTTCATGAGGCGAATTGAGACTTCATTGCGAGTGTTATAACAAAATGAGAGTTGAGATTTGGCAGTAATACTTTAGTCACGCATTTAATGTCAATGACAAAAAAAGATCCCAAAGAAGTCCCGGGTTCGAATCCAGAAATGTTCTTTCTCTGTTTGATTAACTTGGGAAGAGCTGAAACGTAGCGTGCAAACCTTTTTCGATTAAATTTTAAAATACCTATAAGTTAAGATATTGACACGAGTTTTGCGCATTTATAAGGAGAAAAGTATGAAGATTAGTTTTTTTATTGTGAAAATTGAAATATTCGAAATCGCTAAATTTAACGTTTAAAACTTGTTTTGCAGAATATTGGCATTTTAATGGGACTAAAGTTTGACTGTACTTACCGGTCAAGTACAGTATTTTTTCTCTTTCTCAAATGTCAAACTTTAGTTTCAGGTTTATGCAAACATGCATAACACGTAATTTCAACACCTTTGTTTCTTGTTATTTTAATGGGATACTCGTCAAAAATTACTGGTTCAAATTAATAAAAAACGGAATTAAAATTTTTAGCGGTAAATAAATTATTACTATATATATATATATACATATATATATCACCATTTATATCGATTTTATTTCTCGCAGCAATCGGTTGTCAAGATAAATTTTGAGGAAAGGGAAAGGAAGGAAATTAGCCTTGAGACAACAATCTGAGCTCGAGATTTGACAATTATTAAACTATGTTAAAAGGGAAAGAATGGAAATGGAAAAACTGATATGTTTGAACTTGCGACGAATTTTCTATGCAACGAATTTGTCTTGCGACAAATTTGTCTTGCGACGGATTTGACATGCTACGAATTATGCCTTGCGAGGAATTTGCCATGCGACGAATTTGTCTTGCGACGAATTTCCCGCGAAGAATTGCCGTAGAACCAGTTTTACGTTTGTAGATTCGAGTTTTATTAGACGACCAGTTTCAACCATATTCTCATGATTTTCTTTTCATTTTTATGGCTTAAAGTATTGAATAAATCTTTAAAGTATATTATGTGTTAAATATATTTTTCCTCAAGCAAAACTTTGAAATATTAAGTGAAAACAGAAAAGAATAAGGGGCCCCACAGGGACCTCGCTTGGTACTTGACCTAAGAAAAAAGGGCTTGATACCCTAGGGGCTAAGTATGCCGAACATTATGACTTTCGATAAAATATTTATAAAATGCGTTTTATTATTCACTTTAATTTTGCTTAGTGTTCATAATTTAAACACGCACGTTCTAATAAGGGCTAAATTATTTTAAAGTTTTCTGAAATTCATGACATAACGAACAAATTTAGAAATTTTAAATGAAAAAATATTCAATGGCCAATGATTTAACTCTTGGGAGAAATTAATAGAGTTTGACAGTTTTACGTCGGGATGGGTTTC
Source organism: Tanypteryx hageni (assembly GCA_028673005.1). Classification (NCBI taxonomy): domain Eukaryota; kingdom Metazoa; phylum Arthropoda; class Insecta; order Odonata; family Petaluridae; genus Tanypteryx; species Tanypteryx hageni. Next base: position 50,317,484 of record CM054112.1, on the reverse strand, counting down.
CACAATATTAGTTGGTTACGAATGGTACGAAATTTTAGATTGATATCGAAGATGCTAATACTCATATCTAGGATTCAAAATGCATACGTTATAAAATCAATCAAGTTAATAAAACTGAAAGAAATGTACAATTATTTGTTACTATATGAACTTTATAACAAAACGACTAATGAAGTAAATAATAAAAAATAATAAAAATTCGCCAAAAAAGTGATAACGACTCAAACTAAGGATGTATAATTTGCAGTAGCCAATGGGTAAAATTGTAAGCTCAAAAGTAATCAAATGCAGGAAATTGAAAGATTTAAACAATAGAAAACGATCTAATGAATTAAAAAATGTAACGGGCCTGATAATTAACATCTGTAGAATTTCATTCATCGCAGTCGTTTTATATTTTGACTTCAAATATAAATTTATATTTAACTTATTGATGGATATAATAGATTGATTGTAAAAAATATTTGATGGTGCGACGAATTCGTTACTTGAAATTCCTCATCATTTTAATATATTGAACGTCGCTCAGAAAATAATTTTCATTGCACCGGATTACTACTGAATATGTAGTTGAGCAACCGCCATATTACGCAGAAGGGATCAAGTACGTTTAACCAAGACCCGAGACAGCGATATCATGGTCTAATCACATATACCGCGGTGTTTCCCTAAGCTTTATTTCTCTACTTAATAAATACACGAATAATGTATTAATTATATGTAATTACAGCTTCATTAAAATTAATGTCAACGCTAGAGAAGCGGAAAAATTAATTGCGCGCTTCACAGATATTATAGTGTCGATATTTAACGACAAATAAAGCAGGAAAATAAGCAAAACTAAAACAATAACTCCTTAACGTCCACAAATCTCTGAAGTGACAGAGCGAAAGTTTTTTAATTAAGTGGCATCCTTTTAAAGAAAAATTTATGCATGGCATCTCATCCGTACTCGATTTTGAAGAGGTTTAAAAATCAATTAATATTTTTAACGTGCGAAAAACTTCACGTATTAAGGAGAGAATCGAGAAAAATATCTACTCTTTTTTTCCTTCCGCTAGGAAGGCAAACAATCAAAAATTTTGCGAGACACGAAATATTATCATCACCCTTGTCGGTCGCAAGCGTGAGGCTCATCCGAATTACTCCACGAACCAAAGTACCTCGGTTCGGGTCCCCTCGAATGCAGCACCGCATCTCAAAAATAGGAAAAAAACTCGCACCACGGTTATCGATCAAGGGCGGAAGAAGCAGTGAATCGCATCGAAAAACATATCGATATATAAGCGAGAGAAGACACGGCAGCGATGACGTGACCATGTGAGGACATATGAAAAAGAAAGAACAGGGAGAGGATATCCGTGGTCTTGGTTCTCCTTCCCTTCCACTCCCTTCTGCGATAAGTTAGAAAAGAGACTAGACAGGATAAAACGATAAAAAGGAATGAGTAGATATCAAAGGAAAAGAAAGAGGGAGGAGAAAAAAGCAGTCAGAAAAAGAGGGATGGTATTATGAAGATAGAGAAAGAGAAAAATAAACAAAAATATAAAAATAAAGAAAAGAGTAAGAGATAAAGAAAGATAGAGGAATAGAGTATATAGAAAGAAAGAGAGGAAGAGGGAGATGAAGAGAAGAGAAAGAGAGAAATAAAGAGATACAGATACGAAGACGAAGCGAAAGCAAGAGAGAAGACAGACAGAGAAACAGAGGTAGACGGAGTAGAAAAGAGAGCAAGGGAGGAAGAGAGAAGAAGAAAGAGGAATAGAGAGAAATAAATATAAAGAGAGAGTAAGATGGAGAGGAAGAGAGTAAGAAAGAGAAAAATGAAGAGAGCGAGAGGGGAAGAGGGAGAAGGAGAAATAAAGAAAGAGAGGAAAAGATAGAAAAAGAGATAGGAAAGAAGAGAGGGAGTAGCAAGAAAGAGAATAAGAGAGCGAGAGAAATAGAGAGAGAGAGAGGAGGAGCTTTGTTGGATGAGGAATGTTGGGCGGGCAGTGTAAAAGAGAATAGTGATCGATAGCTTGGGTGACTAAGTGGGTAGAGGGAGTGGGGGAGAGGGTGGAGAGGAAAGAGGGAGAGAAAGAGAGAGAGATTGCGAAGGGTCGGGGGTTTGGGGAAAGAGGTAAGGGAGAGGAAGGGCATGGGCAGACCGTGTAAAAGAGAGGCGGAGAGGAGGAAGAGGAAGGGAGGAGGAATAGGGAGGGAGGACGAAGAGAGTGGGAGGAGTAAGAGGAGGGGGAAGGAGAATGGAGGTAGTACGAGGGAGGTTATGGTCGGGAAGTTGGTGGGGGGAGGATTGGGCAGGTTTGGAAGGCTTTTAAAAGGGTAGGGGAGGGTGTGAGAGAGATAGGCGGTATTATAGGAGGGTGGGACGGGGTTCATATGAAGGTGTATGGAGGCGTGTAGGAGGAAGGAGGGGGGGCGAAAGAGGAGTGAGGAGGGGATAGTGAGGCGGTAGGGAAGAGAGCGATATCGTAGGGGAACTCCGTGGCGAGGAGTGATGAGGGATGGGAGAGTATGATGCGGGGAAAAAGGAAGGGATGGTGTGCGATGCGGCATGGTGTTAGGGATGAGGGGGAGATATCGTATTTGGTCAGGAGGATGGCGTGTGGAGAAGGGGGAGGGGCGGCGTTATGCGAGGGAGGGGGCGGTTATATGGGGTTTGGGCGCAGGAGTTGAGGGTGATTGTAGCACATGGCGAAAGGGGGAAGGCTGGACGCTTGATTCTTCTTCCCTAACACCCCGCAACAGGGTGGAGAATCGCGTGGGGGATGGGTAAGGGGGAGTGTGGGGCAGGAGGTTGGTTTAAAGAGGGTGGAGAATGGAGGAAAGAGGAGGCGTAGGTGTGGGCGTAGGAGGGAATTTCAAGGGAACGAGGGGGGGAAGAGGAAGGAGGAAGGGGATTTGGGAGGTCAAGGAAGAAACGGGACGCATATATACATACGAAGAGATTCCTCGGCAGTTCATTTCGCTTAGTCGTACCGAATTAAACGGCAGCGGAGAATAAAAAAGTGTATCAAATGTAACCGTGCGTCGGAACTTAATGGAGTTAAGCTCGCTCTGTCTCTCTCTCTTGTGCGAATTAAAAAAAGAGGACGGCCATCGTTTTTTATTAATGCGCGACAATGAAAAAGCCGAAAGGAGAATCGTTTTGATTTTTTTCTATTTTTACTAGTCTGGGTTCATTTGAGGATGATGGATTCATTCCCGAGATGCGGATCGAAACGATGAGGAGATTAAATTATGCCTTTTGGGTGTGTTGTGGCGTCGCAGGACTGAACGCGACTCTTGGAGGTGATGATATTTTGTGCGTCATTTTAATGAAGTGCGAGGGAAGGAGAATGGAGGCGAAGACCGAGTCGCGTTTCTAGGAAACAATGCCTCTCAAACTAGGAGTTATTGCTAATATTCATACGCATATGCGTGTCGGTGATCGCCATTTTTCTCAGCATAGTCACCTAGGTTATCTAAACACTTTTCCGAACGTGTGATTAATTTTTCGATTCCGTGAAAGTAAAACTCTGCACCAATTTCCTGCACCCAAGACAATACCGCTTCTTTGAGTTCTTCATTGGACGAAAACCGCTGTCCTCCCGGATCGTTCTTCATTCTGCCGAACAAATGGTAGTCGCACGGGGATAAATCAGGGCTGTAGGGCGGTTGCTGCCACACTTCCTACTTGGATTTCTTCAGCAATTCCTGCGTTGCGGCTGATTTGTGAGGCGTGGCGTTGTCGTGCAGAAGAATGATTCCGTCGCTCGACTTTCCGCGTCTTCTGTGTTTAGTGGCCCTCCTACGATTTTTCAACGTTTGACAATATGACGCAGCACTTATTGTTGACCCTTTCGGCATGAATTCCATGTAAACCACCTTCACAGTAAAAAACAGTCGCCATGACCTTTCCCGCAGACGGCGCAAGTTTGAATTTTTTCGAGCTCGGTGATGTCTTGTGCTTCCATTCCATCGATTGAGACGCAACTGTCTCGTTTTACATTCGCAAAGTACTTGGAATAGAAAAACGATACGATACCTCTTAGGTGACGCTGCTGCTGCCAACAGGAAATCAAATATAACACAATGGCAAAATGACAAGGAAATGTTATATTGGAGTGACGTTATACAAAGCAGAAATATACAAAGATACCTAATAGAATTGTGCACTTGGAAGGATAACAAACGATACGAAAAGTAATGAACTAACAGGGAAATCTTCCGCTGGCCGGTTTAAGGCTCCTCTCTCTCCGTGTCCCCTTCCTCGTTCTCTCTCTCTCCGTCTCTCACCCAGGTTCCACACTCGTGACTGCCCGGCTGCCAGTCCGTGACGTTGTCAGATCGGAAGTCCGCTAGTTCGGTCTGTTCTCCGGGAAGAGTGCACACCACTCGCGAAAGTCTATTGGTTAAATCGCACGATGGTAGCGTTCTCTTCTGGGCTTATGTCTGTTGCTTGTAAAGGTAGAGACTCTGTACATACGCGCAAAGCCGAAGTACTCGCGTTTGAAAAACTGAGGAGGAACTCGATAAACTGTCAGAGGGTAAAATGCTGCACGATGACCTCTTCGTTTCTGGAGTTTCTCCTCCTGTGAAGTCGACGCAGAAAATTATGGTTCTCTTCTGAATAACGCTGAAGAAGAGCTAAAGATGACAAGAAACGTTGATTTTTGTGTTGGTCCGTTAGAGACCGTGGAACCCATCTCGCGAACAATTTTCGAAATTCTAACAGGTTGTGGATGATGGAGTGCACACTGCCATAAGAAATGTCCAACTCACTTGCAATTTCTTTGATTTTGATCCGACGATTAGCCCGAATCATGTCATTAATGCGCGAAACATGATCAGGGGTGCTGGAAGTCGACGGTCTGCCGACGCGGTATTCATCTGTCACATCTGTACGGCCGTTTTTAAATTGTTGGCACCACTTAACGATAGCCTGACGAGACATTGCATTCTCTCCATATACAGCGGATATTTCTCGATGGGTTTCCGTGTAATTCAAATTTTTAGCCCACAAAAAACGAATTCTTCCGCGGATTTCTAATTTGGAGTAAGAATCGAGTTGACGTGCCATTATGAACGATTACTACAAACTCACTATGATTGTTAGCGTGTTAAAACTTGATTGGTCGGACGATGTTACTATGTACTACATCTCTTCCAAGTGACAGTGTTATTCCTCTAATAAGACGAGAGATGGCGCTGAGTGCAACTTACTTTTTGATACACCCTCTAATAAAAGTCTTATGTCATTGTCTCACGATATCTTCATTAAGGGCAATTGGTTCTATCTTCGTGGGAATATGTGTATCAACTGGATTTAGATATGGGAAAGTATAAGGTGTGTACCAAAATAACTCCTACGTGGCGTAGAATACTAGTTCTTGAATCCCAACTATTTAAGTTGCAATGAGTATATTTGTGTATTGTTCCGACTAGCGTCAGCAGTATAGTTATTCGAGTAATTTGATACGAAATAAATAATTTTTATTTTATTTTTTATTTGCAGTTTTGAAATTATTTACAATTTATGTATGCAGAAAATGGTCTGAAAAATTATTTATGTAGCTATAATTAGACCGCGGAGTTTTAGGTTCTAAAAATTAAGCTTTAGGCGACTAAAATAGGCTCTTTAAGTAGCTTAATTAGGCTTTATAAAACGTAAAATAGGCTCTAAAAACTTCTTCCAAAAACTGTGTCCAGTAAAAAACAACATCATTTCTGTCAACTATCAACTTTAATTCACGAAAAAGGACTGAAACATGCACGCACGCAAAAATTACCAGTCAACGAAACATTATTGATTTGTGTTTTCGAAGAACAAAAATATTTTATTACTATGCATTGAAACTTATTCTTATGGTTAATTTACCATGCGTTACAGAGAAAATAGTATCTACATTACATATAGTAATACTGACTGAAAACATTATTCAAGTATATATTTAAGTACTATGCAGAATGTTTGACAAACTGTTTCATTCGAAATTCCCATAATGAATTTGTCACCTCTTTGTGTTTATACCACAAATTTCCCGTAATTGGCCTCACAGTAAATCACAAGTACCTTTTCTCAGTTTTCTACCACAAAATTATGGCATTTGTCAGTTAATATCATCCTGTAAGCAGAAAAAGAACGTTCGACATCAACTGATGTGAGGGGGGCAAACTTCAACTTAGGTGCATGTTGAAATGGAATTTTGCACTCAACTTCACTGGATTTTCCTGCCAGTATATCTGCTGCTGTACATAGGCTCTGCAGACCTGAGTTCTTTTGTAGCCCTTTTTCTAGTTTGGCTCTTACTTTTCCCCCACTTCACCTGGCGCTTCCTTGATTTTTTGTTTCACTTCATTCAGCAAAGCAGTATTTTTGTAGATGGGTTTTCCTGAGCCCTCCAATTCAGCAATAATCCACACAAGGGATGTATAGTGGGATCTAATTTACACAAAATCCTTGGGAATGGAGGGATCATCCAGCAACATTTTCGCCGAAGTGACACAGGCAGTATCCTCGGCTAGATTTGTCACAACTTCCTTGACATGAAGGATATGCTCACTGTAATATTCAGCTGCTTTCAGCCATGTGCCCCATCGGGTGAGCACTGGCTCAGGTGGCAGAGAGACATCGGGCAGTTTTTCTCAAAAAGCCTGTTTTCTTGTTGGTGCCTTTACGAAGACCTTCTTCACGGTGGAGATCAATTTGTTCACCTTGGGGAATTCCAGTCTTATTTGCTCTGCTACACGGTTCAATCCACGGGCAAGGCATGTCACATGCATAAGTGAGGGATAGAACACCTTGAGCAACTGCATGGCAGCAACCATGTACGACGCAGCATCTGTGTATAGGAGCAGCACTTTCTCTTCGTCTACATTGTTGGGATAGAGCACTTTCAGTCCATTGTTCACAGAGTGTGCTATTGTTTCCTGATCTGTTTTGGCAAGTTGCTTCTTGCAGATGAGGTAGGCTCTGGATGGCACATCTGGGTCCAATTTCCCAACAACCAAGTTGGCCATGTATCTGCTGAGAGCGTAAGTGGTTTCGTTGACTGATATCCAAATATGTGAATCTCCAATGTCCTCCTGTATCCTGCACATCCTGCATCCTGCATCATCGTACGTGGGTTGCACGTAATTCTTGCCTAGCGTTGACACGGAAGGTACCGACTGATGGCAGTATCGTTCTAGGAACCCCTTGAATGTTGGATTTTCTAGTGTTCTGAATGGAATGTTGGCTGCCACAATTGCATGACACAAATCTGCATAAAACTGATTCTTCTTGCTGGATCCCTCAGAAGTTTTTGTTAAAAGCGTTTGTTTCATCTTCGATTTGCGTTCAACATTTGCCTTATGTAGCACTCCTTGGGCATGCTGAGTTAGGTGGGTTTTTTATAAGTTGAAACCTATAAAGCAAAATTACGAAGAAATAATTAACCTTAAAAATACGGAAATAATCTAATAAATATGGAAATGCGGCAAAAATATAAAATTTACTTTAGAGCTACGAAGGTCCGCAGCTGGATTGCTAGACATTTTGAATAACCACGTTATAGTTACCATAAAATGGCTCGTATAAACAAAAAATGTAGATGGTTTTTGCCTCAAAGATGACAAGCAGTTCACGGCCAATAATTCGTTGCAAAAAATATAATTTTTCCATCCGTTGTGAAGTACGGGAACTCTTGTAGCCACTGACGTATTAAATAATCTTTCGAAATTGTTACTTTATGCATTGCACTTTCACAATTTTCACGTTCACACTTCTCACCTTCACCCTCTGCGGTATGGAGATGGACTGCAGGGTTATTCTCGTTTTCCCGTGTCACACAATATGGCAATCTAACGACGAGAAATTAACGCAACATCAGATTAAATCCATTGTTACATTGTCGCATCGTGCGACATAGGGAAACAGAATAGCACCGCCTGATGCGTGACAGGTCTGAGCTGGTGTTCGCCACCTGATCATGACCATGGTGTGAAGGACATTTTCCCAACCCTCAACTGAACACTGTACAGTCAGTTTAAAAAATATAACTAGTACCAAAATTTGCTTTTATTGTCGATTTTTTCTACAAAATTAGCCCTTTTTGGACTTTTTTGCATGGAAATGGCAAAAATAAGCATTAACGTCGAAATAGGCCTTTTTAGACATTAATGTCAAAATAGGCATTTTTAGGCACTATAAAATATATGTTTTCGGGGTTAATTATTCATGAAACGTGTATATACAATTGTATATTCAGATATCTACTCAGGAAATAAATAGGTTTTTACCTAAAGATCCGCGGTCTAGCTATAATCAACGTTAATAGTCATAAAAGTATAAAAATAACGACGTAATTAACATGTATTATGTAAGAATCGTTAAATTTTGAAAATGAGCAATGGATTTTATTTATCTAAGATGATATTATGATTTAATCTTATCTAAGACGCGTCATGAAGTGTTTAAGTTGTAATTTAACAATTCACTCATGCCTACCATTCATTTTTGAGGGGATATTAAGCTAGTATATATATTCGAACGTGTATGTCTATAAGTAAAATATTTTTATCTCAAATTTGGAGAATTCCATAAAAAAGTCACATATTTTAACCTTTAAATGAGATATTAAATAGAAAATTTAGACGTTTGCCTAATCCAATAAAAATATACTATCTTTAATCTATAATAATAAAAGAATCTGTCTGTGTGTCTGTGGCAGTCATAACTCTTCAGAAAATAAACGTATGGGCTTCAAAATTTGGCAACAGCTTTAGATTGATCCTGAAAGTTGCAGTGCCAAAAATAATTTATATCGGCCGACGGGGGCCCGAGGGTCCTCATTGTTGGTCCAAATGTCGGTTTTTTAAGATATCTCAGCAACCAATTAATTGATTTTGTTGGATTCTCCACTAATATCAATGTTTTGATGAGACACTTTCGAGCCTAAAACGAATAAAATCGATCTTCGGGGTCAAGGATCGTAATGTAAGGGCCGATCCAAATTTTACGATTTCGAGGGATCCCCATGGAACGGTCGGTCCAAATTTCGGCAATGTCCGTCCACCCATACGCATATATCAGGGAAGAACTGGCTGAACCGATTTCAACAAAATTTGGTAGGTACATAGAATCTTCACATAAATACATGACAAAAATGACATATTTGGACCGGATAGACCAAGCAGGGGTGCCACAATTGCAAAATAAACTTTTTGGTAGTTATGCTTTTGGAAGGAATTGGCAAAACCGATTTCAACCAAATTTGGTACATTGAATCTTCACATAAATTCATGACTAAATGTTATATTTGGACCGGATCGACAGAGCAGGGGTGCCAAAATTGTAAAGTTAAACTTTTTGGTAATTATTTTATTTGGAAGGAATTAGCACAGCCAATTACAACGAAATTTTGTATGAAGGAGTTGTGCAACATAAAACAACAAAATTATGATTTTTAGGATAGATATAGAAAGCAAGGCTGCCACAATACAAGGAATAAAAAAATTATTTTTACACGTATTTGTGTTTAACTGTCCACAACAATTTTATCCATATTTAATACTTATAATACACACTTATTTAGAAAATTATATTAGCATATTTTAACTGAATCAGCCAAACGGGTTCCACAATTACAAATTAAACTCTTTCGGTAAGTAAGAATTTTGAAGGAATTTGCTGAAAGGATTTTAATTAAATTGTGTTTATAAGATTTGCACAACATATAATAATAAATAATCAAGATGTTTAAAGCGGAGCTAAAGAGCAATGCTACCACAATTAAAGGTAAAATAATATTTCATTTACAGGTATTTCTATAGAGCTGTCCCCATGGATTTTATAACCCATTATGGTGTATATAATCTTCATATAAATAAGTAACCCAAATAGTATATTTAAACCGGGTCGATTAAACAGGGCTTCCCCAATATCAAGGTTAGAATTTTTCTGTAACTATGAATTTCGTAGATATTAGCTGAACCGATTTCAATAAGAAATTTCCTTTGTAGGGCGGGTTTAGAATGGCTAAAGGAAATGAACATGTTTTGAACGGATCTAAAAAGCAGAGCTACCACAATATATGGAAAAATAATTTTTTGATTTCAAATAAATACATTCATATTCGATTATACTACGGAGAATTTGACGAAAAGCATTCTGTTTGAAGATATCTCACCAACCAATTGACCAATTTTGATGAATTCTCTACCAATATCAATGTTGAACCAAGAAACTTAAAACTTGGTATACATACTAGAGAGACGTTGAAGATATGCACCTCGGTTTCAGAACATTGATTTCTTCGGGGAAAGGAGGGAAATTTGAGTCAATAATTAATTTGTTCATACCAATTAAAGGGGAATATTTGGTCACTAAGTTTGAGAGTACCTTGAGTTTAGATGAAAATATTATCGAGTGATATGTGCATGAAAAATTCTAAACTCTAAATCCAGAGCAAAGCCCGGGCAATTACGCTAGTATACAATAAAAATAATAATTTGTATTTGCCTAAATAAATTAATACTTTAATTTATTTTTTAGCATATTATATAAATGAAGGCACGCAGACATGATTCTAATTTCATAGTATTCCAGAAATACTGGTCCAAAATTTATATAGCTGAGTAATACTTAGCTCTAGAATATAAAATAGAACATATTTTCCCAACTTTGAAATCTTATTTGGTAAAGAATGAGAGATTTTTTATTTCTTTTTAACAAATGTTACGCTACATTTGAAGAGGAATTTTCTGCTATCGGTTGACGGAATTCTTAAATTGTTGGAAGAAAGAAACAGTGCAGGAGCAGGAAAGATATCTGAGATAAATAATTTCTTCTTACACATATTAGGGACTATGCCCCTAGCTTACAGGTATCAAACCAGTCTAACGCTTGTATTCGCTAGCCTATTATTTTAAAATTGATTTAACATGAATTTATTAAATAATATATGAAATATAAAATCCATCTTCATTACATGATTTATGTTATTAATAAAAGTAGTATTGTGTTTTTGTTTAACAAATGGGATATTTGGTGTGGTAGGATAATGACGCCATCATATGTTTGCGTTGTTGGTTGAAATCAACGGCATTAAAATATGGCTGATTAATTCCCGTTAAAAGCATAAGATCAATGCTATTGCCAGAATAAACACCGAATATCACGATATTCAGTCAGGGTTGCCTTGGTGGCTTGGTCCACCAAACTACGCCTACCGGATAATGGGAGTTCTGGGTTCGAGTCCCAGTCACGGCGGATTTTTCTCTGGTCTATTTCGAGCAAAATAGGTAGAACCAAAGAGGAAATCTTCCATGGTAGCTTAATGGTTCAAAGCAACCATCCGGTTAAACATTGGCGCGGCAATCATTTTTCCTAAAAGTTATGTAACATAACATTCCTTTTTGTAAACTTTCCTTAGTCCATTTAGAGGTTAAATTTTAGTATTAGCGAAATAGATATGGATATTTTATGAAAATTATTAATCGCCCATTCCTCATTCCGTTTTTATTATTGGGCTTCTTCCTCTATTGCTCAAACAACTCCATTTTATCACTATTACAGAATCTGATGATTATTTAAGCGTATTTATAGAGGATTTGATAACGTATATCATAGGGTTATATTTTTTCACATTCAAACCTTGGAGAAAATTGTGTTGATAAAGGAAGTACTTCAAGTTTTCGGGTCATGAAATTAAGGAAAATAATGCCATCAAAGTTTGAATTTTACCGATTACAAACGAATTTGTGATGAACCACATATTTTTATGTCCATTAAAGGGTTAATAGTATAAGAGACGCAACCAATTTTACATTGCCCAAGCACGTCTGATGGCTCGCTTCGTTCATCCATCATTTTCAAACTAATTCTGGATGAGTTTAATAAATATCTGAAACATAAAATATATTTTCATTACCTGATTTATACCAATAAATAAAAGTCTAATGTGTATTTTAAATAAATAGGATATTTGGTGTTTTAGGATAATGAAATCATCATATGTTTGCATCGCTGATTGAAATCAACGATATTACTATATAGCTGATTAATTTCCGTTAAAAGCATTAAATTATTACTATTGTAATATATAGGTTATAAATTCATTTAAAACATTAGAGTTGTTGCTGTGGTAATTGACATTTTGTTGATATTTTGTTAAAAATCGGAATCAGGTAATGGAAATTATTTTATATTAATATATATTTATTAATTCATATTAATAAATTGTTGGAAAATAATAGGCTAGCAAAGCCACCCGTCAGATGGGGTTGGGTCACGTAAGGCGCCAGGAATTCTAGTCGGTTATAAATTCTGCTTCTTACATATACTGGAGGAAAATATAAGATATAAAAGCTAAGGCACTTTTAGAAGTGCTACAGATCTGAAAAATAACATACATAAGTTAATTTTTATCAACACAATTTTCTCCAAGGTTTGAATGTGAAAAAATATAACCCTATGATATACGTTATCAAATCCTCTATAAATACGCTTAAATAATCATCAGATTCTGTAATAGTGATAAAATGGAGTTGTTTGAGCAATAGAGGAAGAAGCCCAATAATAAAAACGGAATGAGGAATGGGCGATTAATAATTTTCATAAAATATCCATATCTATTTCGCTAATACTAAAATTTAACCTCTAAATGGACTAAGGAAAGTTTACAAAAAGGAATGTTATGTTACATAACTTTTAGGAAAAATGATTGCCGCGCCAATGTTTAACCGGATGGTTGCTTTGAACCATTAAGCTACCATGGAAGATTTCCTCTTTGGTTCTACCTATTTTGCTCGAAATAGACCAGAGAAAAATCCGCCGTGACTGGGACTCGAACCCAGAACTCCCATTATCCGGTATGCGTAGTTTGGTGGACCAAGCCACCAAGGCAACCCTGACTGAATGTCGTGATATTCGGTCTTTATTCTTGCGCCAATTCCCTCTAGCCTCGATATCGATTCTATGAAAATTTTATGCGCAACGTGTTTATTCGATGTATTAGCACAAGGACTGAATTTAAAATAATATTACCGTATTAAATTTTATAGCACTTCAGAACGTATTTAAGCGTTCGTTTAGAATGTTTAATGCCGGTAAAACTTGATTGATATCTACATTCATAGTGTTCGATTTGATTCCTAAATTACAGCTTATATCATATAAATTGACAATTTTCTCTGAACTCAAAAGAAAAATCCATTTTCAGATGCATACAGGTTTAGCAATCTTACTCGGATAAACTACGCTTAAATTTTATTTGTCAAAGTAACAAATGAACAGCTAAAGTTATTTTTGCTATCATTTACTAAATGGGAGAATTCATTCAATTATAAAAGGCACTTGAGTTGCTTATCGTTGGTATTTCTCTATTCCATCTTCAAATCTGCGGTAATTGAGGTATTATTTGTAAGCTCATTAGCGGTAATGACTGTCAATTCCCTTATATACGAAACAATCAACACAGTTTTCCAGAGAATTCCAATAAACTGATTACTCTCATAATTTATTCGCCCTTACACAAATAAACTTATATGCAACCTATACTATATTCTATTTGATGCTAACAAAAATGCAAACAATACACAAAAGTCGATAATTTCCATAGCATTCATCGTGGTAAATAGGAAACAGGTAATTTTCAATAATACTTTTAAAATCATTAAGGACTCGCATTATTCTGAACATTAAAATGTATGAATAATTTAATACACAGATATGTGACCAAAACAAGAAGTATTTGCATTTGTTTTACAATCATATTTATTAAGTACAATATTAAGTTTTAACAAATAAATGACATTGTTTTTAATAATCAATTACTGATTTTTCTTTGTGAGCAGTATTTTCATAATTTTTAATGAACCTAAACATGACTACATTGGCAAACGAGAAATATTGAGAGAGATTGAAAATTGCACTCTCACGAAGAAATTTCGAGAAAGTTTCAGTTCAAGAACCCATTGTTGAGTACATTTAGAAGAGAAGAAGGATAATATTTGAGAAACAATTATACACGCTTGAAGTTCAACATAAAGCAAAAGAACCTTGCAAAACGCAAAATAACAGTGAATAGATAAGGTTCTCTTTCACTAGTGAAATCATTGTCGAGCACCAAATGTTGTTCCATGTTGCAATTATTTACCCATTGAAATGAGAAAATGTACCCCCGAATAACTTTTGTACAAATTCTATCGACTCCAGAGTTTGATGATAAAAAAACATTATTTTGCATGAAAAATATCTGGCGAGAAGTTGACATGTAAGGCGTTTAAAAAATTCTGTTGCAGAAATGTATTAATCTCCGATATAGATTTACAATGCATCATGAGAGGGGAGACTCTAGAAAGTAGAGACTCTACTTCGCATAATTGTTTTCAAGAAGATCTCAACTCAATCAACCAAACAAAATGGTGATATTCCAATTATATTATTAATTTTCATTTAATGAGGGATAGATATCACTCTTTTGAAAGACTGTTCTGATTCCTTTCGGTCATAAATGTTTTCCACTGTATATTCGTCACATCTTTAAATAGTCATTCATTTTGAACGTGATCTATTGAAAAGCAATGATGTTTTTAAAATATTTTATTTTACACCAAACAGTACATACATATACTTAAATAATAATCAGAAAATTATTCATTCAATAGAACCAAAACAGGATATGGGGAAAATATGGAAAATTTTGTCTATTGTGAATGAGAAAATTAATGGGAATTTCAAATTTTATAAGGTATGATGAGAAAATAATTGCGAAAAAATAATTAAACGTCGATGAATGTTATTCAAATGAGATAGGAAATCTTTTGAAAACCAATATTTTTCATCTTGCAGTTCAGCGAAATTATCCACACGATGAAGTTTAGTAATAAAAAATTAAAGATCAGACCGGAAACTGTTCCGACAAATCCTCTCACTATGAAACATTCTCAGATATAGAAATTGTTTTCCGTATCAAAAAGAAGGATCACTGGAAATAAATGTCGTTCTAATAACTCAAGAAAATCAGGTCGCGAAAATATATAGCCTCCTTTATTTAACATTTCTTGTGAAATTAACCCACGTTATTCAGAGTAGAATTAAAGGAATACCTTTCGATAACTTATGAAGACGCACATGATAAAGCATCGTCTTCAAATCATAAAATTTCGAAAAAATAAGCGATAATACGTTGAAAACGAATTTAATTTATCTTTAATGAAAAAAACGACTCATTCAAAAATTTACCCTAATTCTTATATGCTTCAAGTTTATTGGTCCGAGAAATATTGAAAATGTATATTTCTGGATTAATGGGAATATAAATTATATATAAGCTAATAATAAGTTAATATTTCTCTGTAAAAGCTAAAATGATAAGACATATCAATTCTAATTTTCATTCAGATGAAGAATTTTTACTACATTATGAGTTTTATCAAAAGCATATTTTCAAAACCAGTCTTTCATTTTATTTTTGTTCAGATTAAGACGGCAGTAGTTAAAGATTAGATTTATTTTTTCACCGCAACGTTCATCAGAATATCTAGGTGATCTAGTTAGGTGAATTAGTACCTAGAGTTACTGATATAAACCATGATACACTAGCACGGTAATTAAATTTTGTGAATAATTCTTTTATGATTGCTGAACTCTCGTAAATAAACATGAAAAATGTAAATAAATCAAGATAAAAGACACATTTGTGAACACTGACGCAGTTTATTATGTAGATAGACTGTTGGCACCTGATGATTTCTTAAGTAGATCCGTCAGATCCTCTCGCTTTCACTAAAATTGTGAAAATAACCGAACCAAATGGGCTAAGAATATGATATTTTCGTTGGACGTGGAACATAGTGGTCCAATTTATTTATACTATGGGCCTATTTCCATTCTGTGTTATTTAATTTGCAATATTTCTTTATATATAATTTAGTGTTCGAATTCTTGAATACCCCACAAATTTCCATGTGTAAACCTAGGTTCAGGCGTCAAAATTCAAACTTTGGCTAAGGTTTGGCCTTGCTATTTATTTATTGTCATTTATTGATCGCGAATTGTCTGCAATGCATGTTAAAAGGAATTGCTGGATCATTTGGCGTGTCAATTTTTACACGTGGGATAAATTGAATGATTCCAGCCATAAAACCAGTAATGACTTCCAATAATTAATTAAATTATAATCACATTTAATTAATCAGTCACTCATCATTCTCTCTCACATTTTCCAATAATAACCTATGCTACGTGCCTTTATTAATTTCAGTTAACATTATAACGTAAGACTTTCATTAAAATACTAACTAAAATTAATATAGCGTGTTGTATACATTGAAGCTTTCTATACTTTTCGATGTATTAAAGAAATTCTGATTTTAATTCTTGCCGATACGTAAGTGAAGCTTCAATGTGTAAACTGTTAAACGAAGCGAATATGAAAGTTTATTTACTAACATTACTAACTATATACTTTTGTTAGTAACCATACAAACTCGGTAAACAAAATATTTCACTTTCTGTAGTATAATATACATTTATAAGCTGAACATGACTTCTATTAGTTATAAAGTGTTTCGCCAGGTTGCCACACTCCACTGTTACACCATACCCTCTACAGGAGGTTTTGAAAACTAACTGCGCTTGGCAAAAGTCATCTCACCTTGTACAATATAATAGAGATGTACATTTGGCTCCTTACAGTACGTCTGCCATGTAATAACTGACTAAAACTGATACGAAACATTTTCGGAGTATATGGCTATAATGGGCTCATAAAATAGCAACTTTGTTTTTTCCACAGTGTTAAAACATTAAAACAATGGAAAATAAAAAATCGCTATTTTATTTGTTCATCATGGTACAGTTTCACAAGGTTACGCCTACCACCGTGAATTTTTTACATGGCAATAGTTATCTAATTCGTGAAACTGAAACGTTATTTTCCGTGAATCGACGGTTTGAAATATAATAAAGACATAATGCACACTGAATCCATCAGTTTTAGCATTGAACTCTTGTATTTTTAAATCAAGCAAAATGCATCTAGAGAATGTACTTATTAACTCAACTGGACGAAAAATAATATAATACCGATATAATCTAAATATAGTGACGCATTTTCGTTTCGCTTTGATAAATTTGGTTTTACAACCGAAAACGGCGTAATCGTTGAAGCATTATCGAGCATCTTTAAGCTCGTAACGCTATAGATTATAAAAGCACGGCAGAAATAAGAAATGAAGACAGAGTCAGTTTTAGAAGAAAAATATAACGTTTTACATGCCTTGAATAAGTGAGAAAGAGGAAGATTTTACACGTGACCGCGTGACACAAGAACAAAAGAAAAAGGGGTAATAAATAGGAAATGACGACAAGTGAGGAGATGATTCGGAGAAAAAAGGGAGAAAATAAAAGGTCGGGTGATTAGTGTGAGGGTTATGGAAGAAAAAACAAGCGTTATGAAAATAACTTGAAAACGATCGAAAAAACGGGAGAGGCGGATGAGGTGGGAGACAGAGAATATTTGTGTGTGTGATCGCGCGTGGGGTGGGAGAAAATCGGAGGAAGAGAAGAGGAGAAAGTCAAGGAAGAGATTTTTCTGTTAAAAGTCCGCGATTGGTACAAAAAATGAAAGGAATAAATAAGTCCACGTCCCGAGATGAGAACCGTGGTAGGATTCATCCTTCTTCTTTCGGAGGTGGGGAGGGAGGAGGAAAAATAAAATATCTTCCTATATTCCCTTTAAAAAAATATAAACCTCCGCCCGATAAAAGAGGGATATAAGGAAAGAAGGGAAAAAATCGGAAGGACGAAAGAATGATTAATAATTGATTAATTTTTTTTATTACCATCTGAGAAGTAAATTAAATTCCTGGCGAAAAAACGCCGAATCAGATGAAGAGAGAGAGAGAGAGGAAGAAAAGAATTGAGAGTGCTGCTGCGATGAGCGAGAAAGAGACTAGAAGGGTGGGAGGATGTAGGGGGAGGGGAGGGGGCAGAGAGAGAGAGAGGGGGGGGACGGTGTGTGTGTATGGGGGGGGGAAAAGGACGAACGGGAAGTGGGAGACTGGGGGAGTTGAGGGGAAAGGTAGGAAGAGGGAATGGAACAGGACGATTGAGAAAAACCATGAACTGAATAAAATTTCGCGGAGTATTTTTTCAGGAACTTACAGGAAGGGCAGGCGAATGAATCGAGAGAAAGAGAGGGGGAGAGGAGAGGGAGTTATGGGATTGGCGGGCAAAGAGATGGGTGGGATTCAAAAAGGTGGAGTGAAGGGGGAGGAATGAAGTGGGAGAGGAGTTGGAGAGAAGGATGGGAGAGAGAATAGGAAGAGTGGGGGGAGGTGGGAAGGGAAGGATTTTGCGAAAGAGATAGAGGGTGTATCAATAGATTGAGTGAGAGGAAGTGCAGTATCAACCCTTCGGTGAGGAATTTCTTCGTTGTCGGAAACAAGAGGACGAAGTATGTGAAAGAAGGGGAAGAGAAAAGGGGTGATGTGATATATATATATATATATATATATATATATATATATAAATCTCTTCCAATAGATATAAAAATGTCCCTCCCTTTTACCCTCCGCGAAGCGTCCAAATAAATAGTTCGGAAGATGAGATAAATTATTCGCGTTTCGTGAGGCTTATATTATTCGAATCGACTGGTGTTCAAAGTCTTTCGATTTCTTTCAGAAACTCACTCTAAACAGGGAGC
This sequence comes from Tanypteryx hageni, assembly GCA_028673005.1. Classification (NCBI taxonomy): domain Eukaryota; kingdom Metazoa; phylum Arthropoda; class Insecta; order Odonata; family Petaluridae; genus Tanypteryx; species Tanypteryx hageni. The sequence continues at coordinate 50,298,807 of CM054112.1, read as the reverse complement.
GTTATCATTGAAGCAATTATTAAAAAATTATTGTGAACACGTATGAGTTTCGCTTAATAAAAAACTAGCCCTGGTAAAAAAATTACGCTCGCGTATCAGAGTATGCTGTCCTTTTTTTATAAGCGACATCAATCGATTCGTAAATTTTAACAATGTCTCTCTATGAAAGGTGAAAAGGTTTGGAATACTAATTGTGCATTTCTGCTAAAAAAAGCCGTCATCGGTGATGATTGATAAGTTGCAATAAAGGACAAAAGTGACGTTTATGTATTGTTTTATAGAAAATAAAGTTTAAAATTTGAAATTATTATAACCTCCTAATGACATTTAACCACTAAGACGGCTGATTTGAAGCAGAAATGCCCATATGGTTATTCTAACAACATTATAGTGATTGGAGAAACGTATTCTTTCACTTTATTCGTGAGGATAATACTATAGTTCCATATTGAAGTAATCGATTGATAAGTAAAAAGCATTTCAATTTATGTAAACAAATCTTTTTATCTGCATTATACAATGACTGCCAAGGTAAAATTACTTCGGTGAATAGTAATTTTCTATGAAGAAACGCAACTTCACAATTTTTGGTTTTAATCAATAAAAAACTCGTAATATCCGTACTTATTTCCTGCCGGTACGAGATCCATTAATCGTTGTTATTTCCATTTGACTTTTGTGAAATTTATTCACGTATTTAAACTATCTCATAAAAGCTGTCGGCGGTTTTTTACCATGAAATCAGAAAAGATGGCATAGACGAAATCACGTAGCTATAACCTTCAAAGGATTCAAACACGCGATCCTAACATTGATAGCCATACAAGACAATTCCCCCTATCTCCTTAAAAACAAACTCGGCAAGCAGGGGCGTAACTGGGAGAAATGGCGCTTATGGCAAAATTTTAAGAAAACACCTTGTGTATAATTTATTCTTGCTAAGTTTTAATAAGGAATATTAACGTTTTTATTAACAATAACTTTAATATTTGAGTATTAAATTTATACTTATTTAAAGGAAAAATTAACGTTTGGCATTCTTTGCAGGAACATTTGGCGCCTTTTACAAGCGGCGCCTATGGCAAGTGCCATACCCTAGTTACGACACTGCCGGCAAGTATTCTCGTAACAATTTATTTTTAAAGAAACCACGCACTTTTCGAAAATCACCTCAGTTATTTTTTTCTCTGAATTCCTTCCTCCATTCGTACCGTGTGATCGGGAATCACGCCGGAATAAAAAAATCGCCGCGATAACCTTTAACGTCAGGAACAACTGCGACAACAAATAAATCGGGAAGAATCATTCGTTCGTCACACTCATCCACTCTCTCCGCTACTCTTTTCTTCGGGATCGCTCCCCCTTTCTCTCTCACTTCCTCCTTCTTTCGCAATTAGCACTCGCGTCAAGCACTCCTTCCAGCGAATAAAAAAATAAAACAGGCGAATGAAGATGAGAGACAAGTGCTCATTTTTTCGCGTTAATTTTTCTTTTTTTTGGAGGAAAAAAATAATAAAAAAATGAAAAACTAAAAACGAGCGATCCTCTCTCTCTCTCTCTTTTCTTCCCCCTTGAACCGCGCGAAGCGGGCGGACGCCTTGCAATGAGGAAGCTATATGCACCGACCACTCTAGTCGTGATTGTCAGAATTGAAGGCGGGTATTCTATTCTCCGTGGCAGTGACGAAATGATGGTAAGGGGAGAAAGAGAGAGAGGCAGCAGACGATGGGGGTCGGGAGGGGTTACAAAGGAGTGGGGGAGGAAGAGAGGAGGAGAGGGAGGGGATAGGATAGGCGGCATCGAGATAGGTGTGGGGGAAGGCGGGAGGGGGGAAATGTGGGGGGAGGAGAGAGAAAAGGTGTTTCGGCGCATGCGAGATAGACGCCACTTCGATCGCTCTTCGTGGGTTTGCCATGGGGAGAGGGGGAGGAGAGAGACAAGGAGAGCGAGGTAGGGAGGAAGTGAGTGGGGGTGGCAGGGATAGGAGTTGAGGGCTAGGGTATGAGGAAATAGGTAGGATTGGGGTATCAAAGTGAGGTAGAGAGAGAGAGAGAGAAAGGGTGGGGTTGGAGGGAGAGGAGAGGAAGGGAGAAGATGGAGGGAGAAGTATTGGGTAGCGACAGAGATGGCGGGAGAAGTACAGGAAGGGGGAGAAGGAAGAGGAGTGGGAGAGGAAGAGAGGAGGAAGAGTATAGGGATGGATATAGGGGAAAGACCGGGGGAAGAGTGAGTTCGGATAGAGGGCGGGGGAGAGGGTTTCACAAAAGCCTCGTACCCAGACTCCAAAAGCTTCCACATCACCTCAAACCCACACCCACGCTCATCATTCCCTCCGCAACTCCCATTTTTACCCCTAGAATATTCTCTTACCCATCTCTCTCTCCCTTTCTCTCTCCTCTTTATCTCTCATTCGCTATCCAACCACTTCTTCCCCTTTCCATCTTTCTTTCCCTCTCTCCATTTCCAACTACCAGTCCCATCTACTTCCCCCTCCCTCCCTCCCTTGTCTCTCTCAACCCTCTCCCTACTCTCTTTCTACCCCTCTCCCTTCCTCTCTTCACTACTAATTTGTTCCCGTTACAAACTTCTGAAAAAACCTTACTCTTCCTCCTACTTCCTATTTCTCTTCTTTCCTTCTTCAATTTTTCATCATTTCCCTCCTCTATCTTCCACAATCTCTTTTTCTTTTTTCCCGACTTTAAAAAAGATCATCCCCTGTCCATCTCTCACTCTCTCCATCTCACACTTTCTCCCCTTTCTCTCTCTGTCTTTATCCCCTTCTATTTTACACTCGGCTCTTATCCTCTTGAAATATCTCCGGTCTTCCCATAACTCATCCGTTTTTCATCCACTCGCCAATTCACACTTCTTCGCTCTCTCGTACACACACAAAAAAACTCGTTTCTTTCCCTTTCTTTATACGTTTCCATATCTCTATCTCACGGGATACACGCTCCTCGATTCATTAAAATGTCATATTCGTTTTGACTTCGCGGCCGAAGAAGGACAAAAGAGAAATAAAAAACCTTCTTACTCAACGAAACATTTGACTCCTTCACGTAACTGTCGTGCTCGCTTCATCTTTTTATTATTTTTTTTATTCCTTGAAAGTCGGCCATTCTTTTTGCCCGGCAAAAATTTTACCAAACGTTTCTCTATCATTTTTTCCCTTTATTATTTACATCCGGTTCCGACTATCTCGCAGCTCATTTACTTATCCATTCACTCGTCTCTTGTTTTTTATTCCTTTTTCCCCAATTTCGAGCTCTTTTCCCTTTTTTACCATCTTTCGCTTCCTTCTATTTCTTGTCCTCTTTATACCTTTTATCCTCCACTTTGTTTTTTCTTAGATTTTCCATCGAAATTATTACGCATGCATGTGTCCGTGCGTTCCTGCTCATTCTCTTAAGTTCTCGGAATTTTTCTTCTGCTTCCGGTTTGTTTTTTCCAGCGACAAAAGGGAAGAAGGGGGGAGCAGGAATGTGAAACAAAGAATGGGAAGAGTGAAGGAAAAAGAACGAATTTAGTGACGAGAGAAAATAGGAAGAGAAGAGAGAGGAAAAAGGAGGGAGGATAAGTCAGGATGGAGATAAATGGAGAGGAAGAGAGAGAAGGGGATGAGGAGGAAGGAAGAGGAAAAAGTGAAGAAAGAATTGAGGTAAAGAAGAATGAATAGGAAGGGAGAAGGGGTTAATAAAAGAGAGGAAAGGTAAGACAATAAAGATAAAGAGAGAGAAAGAGAGAGAGAGAGGAAAAGGTGAAAAAGAGAGGAGAGACAAGACAGAATGGAGATAAAGAAGAGGAAAGAGGGAGAGAGACAGAGGAAAAGGGTGAAAGAAGAAGGGAAAGAGATGACAGATTAAAGATAAAGAGGGAGAAAGACAGAAGAGGGTGAAAAAGAGGGGAAATGGAAGAAAGAATGGAGATAAAAGAGGGAGGAAGAGAGAGAGAGAGAGAGAGAATAGGAAGAGCGATGGAGAAGGTGAGGTTGCGGGTTGGCCAGCTAGAGATATTGGTTCGGTGGTAGGGAGTATGTGTGTGTGTGTGCGCGCGCGCGCGCGTGTGTGTGAAGAGGAGAGAGAGATAGAGAGAGGGGGAGGGGAAGGGTGGAGTGTTGCTGGGCAAAAGAGGTGGGGGAGAAAAGGCTAGTGGAGAGGAAAGATGTGGGAGGGTACGTAATATCAGGAATGGGGTTGAAGAGGAGAGGGGCGGGGGTGTGGGGCGAAGGGAGGGGAAAGGGTGCAGGGGACGAGAGAGAGGGGCGGAATGACGGATGGGAGGGGAAGGTGCGGAGGATGACTGCGGTGGTGGGGAAGGGATGGGGAGGATGAGTGGGGGAGGGGCGAGCGTGGTAGGGCGAATTTCTCCTCCGATGGAGAGGCGGGTGGGGTGTGGCAACCGATGCTTCTCAGTCGCTCGTTGCAACTCCTGCACTCAACTTCGGGGTTCCTCCTTATCCTATTTACCGGGTGGGGGTAGGTGGGTGGCGGCAGCGGCAGGGGCGAACGGTAAAAAACCTCTTTCGCGTGGGGGGCGGCCCTCTCTCTCTCTCACTCTCCTCCTCTCTCCCTCTTTTTTTTCCTTCTCTTTCTCCTTCTTCGGTCGCGGAGGCTCGGACGCGGCGGGGAAGGTGAAGGAAGGGTCGGCAGCGGTAAAGAGGCGGTCACTCGCTATGTGGGGCAGGAAGAGTCGCGGCTCGGACCGCCCCGTGGGGCGGGAACCCCTTCGAGTAAACGGCTGGCGTGCGACGGACTGCCCCGTCTCTATCGTGTGGCCGGGAGCGGGCGGAGGGTGAACGCCGGGTGCCGGCTCCCGTGCCTGCGGCGGCTTGGGCGCTGGGAGCCCCGCTCCTTCGGCGCGGGGATTTTTGGCAGAGAAAGCGGCGTAGGGAAGAGGTAAGTGGGTTTATTGAGTGGACGGTGCATGCTGCTTGGTGTTTCCGATGCGAAGGATATCCTCGTTTGAGGAACGGTCCCTCTTGTCTCGTCGATATTCGAGAAGTGGCCAGAGGACCGGAAGAGACATGGTGTTTGCTAAAGAATCACCGGTCAATAGGTTGTTTTGTACTTTGTTCTAGAGTTTGGAAACGTTTTCCTGGATTATTATCGTGACAAAAGCCATTAGCTGAGACGAGGGTTTCTCGAAAATGTGCTTTTTTAACGCTAAGTTCAGTTAATTTCCTTCTCATGCAAAAATCAAGCCCAAGGCATTTATCTCTCACTCGAAGATCGCGATAAAATTTAGTTAATAATATCTCGATTTTATCAAGACATTTTTTGTTAGTCTTTTTCTCTCAACTTGAATTACAGCCAGAATATAAACTTCCTCTTTTCGGAGTACGTCTCATTCTTCTATGCATTGGTAGCATTCGTCTCACATATCCCAATCTACTCCATCCAAAGATATCTTTCCGGGAGTGAATTTTTTCTTCGTATTATAATATTAATTTTCAAGGTAAAAGGACGATGATGTATACTCAAAAGGTTCATTTGATAAATTCACGGGAGATTTTTTCTTATATTACAGCTCGTGATTGGGCGATAAAATTCTCATTCCTAAGAACGTTTATGATTCACGAAAGTAAAAAGGAAATAACCAGCGACCGGTTTTAAAAAAACTGGGAATATCTAGTCTAGTATGTCTAATCGTGGAAATTTATGCATCATTTTATCAACCTTGAATAAAAAGAGTTTTAGAGGTAAAAAGTATTGTAAATCTATACTCATACTGGTAATATATTACTCAATTCAGAATAACCCGCGAGTCTGAAGCTTATGTTAAATTTCTCATTTCAGACGTAATCAAGTCTGGACGCGTAATAAGCAAAAAAATTCATATGCCATGCAAATTTAACAATTTTCAGGATCTCTCCTGTATGATTATCACCTAACCGTATTTCTGTATTTCTGTAAACTGATTAGAGCCGCTCAAGTAACCAAGAATTGCTTGTAGTTTATATCGTTGCGTGTATATTGTAATGCATTGCGATTCAGGGCGCATGTGTACGGCTATAATTCCATATGCAACTCTTGCAACTTAACACTCACGAAGATTCATGAACAGTCCCGCTGAACTAATTTCCAGATGTTTTAGTGTTACCAAAAGGCTAATCCTACTTTGTGTGTGTTGACGTTTTTGTGGTTACTTAGGAACATCGGTGCCTCGGCATAACTACTGAAACTTACTTGTAGATAATACAACTATATTAGTTTTCTGATGATATGTAGAAAAACCACTTTAAAGTGAGCAAATATTGAATTATTGGTACTTATGCTGCAAATGCGATTGAGTTTTACTCTTCCTCAAGTGTGAGAGAATTCATGACTAACTTTGAGAGAACACTCAACCGAGAAATAAACCATACCTTGAGCAATGGGCTGATGTTTAAGTATCTATTTCATATATTGTAACAATATGCTGTGGAAATTATCAAGAATCGTTGCCTTATTGTCTCAGGCAATAATTTTATTCGCTAACAGAATGAAACGTAGCGGCTTGAAGAACGAGAATATCATGCTCATCCCGGCAGAAAAAAAATTAATTCTGAAACTACGACGAAGAAGGAATTGGATTTTGCTATTCTCAGAAATCGATTTGAGTTTACCACCGAGGTACCTATGACTTGAAGGTATTATCTTCCATAATTTTTCGGCCAACGCTCCGTCAACACCGTGCGCCCAATTCACTCGGTTCCACGAGAGGTATGCCGCGTTGAATCTAAATCGCTAAGCAATTTCGAGGAATTTTCTTCGCTTCTTAATAAAAATATAGCCGTTGACTAAATGAACTAAATCGGAGACGACGTGATGTTTTGACTCAAGCCTCCCATAAACAAAAAAATATTAACCTAAGAGGCAAAAGTTCCTCTTAATGACAAAGACAAAAAAAAAACAAAAATTAAGCTACAATAGTTTCCGCGGTGTTTGCTCGTCACTCTTTATTCCGTGTTGTCGGAAAAGGGGAGGACGTGAATGCGTGGAGATGTCTGAGGAGTAAAAGGGGAGGGGAGGGAAGGATGGGAGGGAAGGATGGGAGGGGAAAGGGGCCATCGGACGAAGAAGTGGGGAGGGAAAGGGAGAAGCCGTGGTAAGGCGAGGGACATGGAACGAGGAGGAAGGGATCAATTGGAAGGGGTGGGATGAGGGAATATAGAGATCGAATGAGAAGAGCGCAAAGGAGTGGGGTGGTGAGATGTGCAGGGGGAGAGAGTCTAAACTCTCGAGATAGGCGGTTATACGAAATGGGCCGAGCACACAAGGGTATTTTCTTACGCAGACGGAACACAGGTGATCGGAGAGGAAAAGTAGCCCGTTGGAGTTTATTTTCTCCTCGAAGCGCCTGAAACTTCGTGGCTCGCGAGAGTTTATGAATGCATATCTTCCTTCTTTCCATATGATTCGGGAAGGACGATTTGCATAATCGTGCCGCGGTCGTGTTTTTTCCTCTCTTCGAATCGAGTGAAGTAATCGAGTGATTAAAAAACTTCCCTCGGCGTGCGGCGTGTTGTGCGCTACGGAAGAAAATGCGTGCGCGTGTGTCCGAGTGAGCCAGAGAGGGCGCGCTAAAAAGAGCCGTTTGTCATTTGCATCGAGGGGCGATGAAGCCGACGCTAAATTTCAGCGTCGGATTTTCGCCTAGGAAATTATATGACGCGTGTTATTGCCCGCGACCCGCTCATTTATTTGAGAAACTCGGTAGAGTGATGAATAGGCGTTGCCGACGCCTGCCTGTAACGCGTAGCTCGAGCGGAATTCTGCGTCCGAGTTCACTTATCCCTATTAGCAAGATGGGAGACTTCGCAAGGAAAAAAATCGCCAATCTAAACGAATGATGTTAACGAAAAGATTGTCTTTTATGAAATTATCGCTCGTTCATTGCTGCTTTGATCGTTTCGAAAGTGTTTGTGTACTCGGTAAGTAAACATATTTAACAAAGAATTCTTCCTATTTGTAGACGTGTAGAACAGTTAGTTGACGTAGATATGTTTTCTCGCTGCATGCTGTGAGTATAGTGCTTTGTAAATGTAGACGAAGAGATTTGCTATAAAACAAAAAATTCTCACGCTGAAGAAGCGCTAGCACATATAATCTTGTGCACCGCAAAAGGAACAGGAACAAGCGCGTCGGTTTTGTGTAATTCCATATGAGATAAATAATTGCAGTTACAAATAGGATAATTTTATACTTCTTGATTCCAATATTTCGCTCATCATATAAGATTTGAATTAATATAGCTAATGAATACAAAAATCATTTCCCCTCCTTATTTTGGGAGGCCTTAACGAAGTTGAAGACCTCAGTCCCCTAAAATGAAACGTTTTGTCGAAGGACTTTTTCACAGTCACAAAATTTCAGAAATCAGAACATCTGGTGAGAAATTTGCGAAATGTTTCCAAATTGTTACGCGTAGAATTGATAAGAAATCGATAACAAATAAAACATTTTGAGAAACACGTATAGACACAGTGATACCAAAAGATTACATTTTATTTTTAAAAACTACGAAATAGATTTTTATAAAATCAATTTCGAGTTTATTTCTCGCAGCTGTAAAGATACGAGAGAATTTTTGTGAATAGGTCATTATTAACAGTGAATAAATTTCTATTTGTAGATTTTAATTAGCCTCCTGCTCCTTCAATTTCTGACCCTTGAACTACTCTTACTAATAGATGATACAATAATTCAAAATTGTTTGAAACATTTATCCAATTTTGAGTAATTTAAGAATATTTACGTAAAAGGTTTCCTTCGAATGGCAACCAGAATCCTTTTATGAGTTTTATTTTGTTTTGAGTGGAAGAATTCGTTTATTAGCATCTGTTTGGTTTGAAAGCAATAGCTCAGTGTCAGCAATCGGTTTCCTACTTAATTCCTAGTTTGGACAATGTGTTTTTGCTAACCTGACTCCTAGCAAAATGAAATTACGAAAAAAACGTTTAGAAGGACAATGGAGCAAATACAACTACCATTCTCACCAAATCATTTGCTTTTCATGCAAAATTAAGTTTGTATACTCGGCCTTTCTTAAGTAGTATCTTTGTAGTAAGAGTTTTGCCACCTTCGGAAATTCCAACGCGAAAGTTCGAACTTTTTGAGTTCCACTCGTTGGCACGGGAAGGTGTGAGGGGGGTGTAGGGGGAGGAGGGTGTTGGGGGGGGCGTAGCAGTTGCCAAGGGGCGTCATGGGGCGCAGGGCGTTCGATACTTCGTGAGGGGGTTGGTTGCAGTGACTCGTCGAATTCGGAGGGGCAAAGAGGGGTTAGGGGAAAGACATGTAGACCTCCTCTTCCTTCATCCCTTCGCCTCTCACTCATTAAACACTGATGCACGTCACCGCTACAGCAACAGTCCTCAAACAGTCCGTGCGTCATAAAATCGTCCAAGTTGCGCTCACGATATCATCCAAAATTAATATTTTATCCGGCTTGGCTTGGCGCGTAGAGCGTAAGGACTCGGGATAAAATTGGAAGCCGTTTGAAACGCGTCAATTTCTTTCATCCAAAATTATTCGGGAGAGCTCAAAGCGTGGCCCATATCCGTACGTTCGTGTTGTTAAATGGTTGAATGTAAAACATCAGCAGAAGTCATTTTACAAACGGGATTAAAGCGATAAATTTGAAATGCTGTGTTAATTTCTCGCCTTCCTTGATGTCGATGAAAATCGGACGGTAAATGTTTATTATTTCATGAGGATGAGGAACTAATCGCGGTTACGTTTACTACTGATAATTTATGAGAAAAGGTTGTGCGATGTTTATAAGCTGCACACGCAAATACGGGGAAGATATTGATCAAAACAGAATAAACGAAATAGAATTTTAGTTTTCGTCACCTTCGATTGGAAAATTATAGCAAAGAAGAATGCGAAACGCCGAACTGTCAAAATATTTCGTGAAAAAAGCTTTTTGTCTATAGTCATTAACGTTTTTTAAGCTCTTTAAACAGGTATCTTCGATTTGGATCGGGATAAAATTACCAACTGTCTCGAATAGCCATCAACCATCGTTTATAACTATAATAGTTGACCAGAAAAGTATTGTCTGGATGCCGTATTACGCCAGTACGGTGTGGCCTTTCTTGCCCGCAGAGCGCGACGTCCATCTACTGGCGTCTGCAGGTCGCTATCCCATTTCTCTCTGAGATTCCTCTATCACCATTTCTCCATCTCCTATCAATATACTGTTCATTTTCTCTCACCTTTCACGTCCTCTTTCTACATATCTCCTTCATCTGACCCGCCTTACTTCCTCCCTTCATGGAATCCTATTTCTCTCACTCACTCTACCCTTCTTTCTTCTCTCTCCCAAACAACTTTCTCTTTGCCTCTCTCTCTCTCTCCGTATCTAACTCCGTACTTTCTCACATCGCTCTCCCACTCTCCTTCCTTCCTTCCTTTCTGGCTCCCTATTTCTCCCTTTCTACTTATCTCACTTCGTCTCTCTTCCTCTCCCACCCTTCTTTCTCTTTTTTTCTCTCCCTATCCCTCTCATACCTTCTCCCGTCTCTCTCCCTCTCTCCTTCGTCCCTTTCCCTACCTCTTTACCCTTACTTTAACTCCTCAGTCCGAACCTCTCTCTACCCCATCTCTCTCTCTATCTTCCTCTCTTCTTTTGCTCCTTCCTCCCTCTTTCTCCCCCTCTCGCCCCGGTCATTGATTTCGGAGATAGTGACGGCTGGCGGAAGAGAGGGTATGCGGCGGAAGGAGGAGAAGGAGGGGTGAGAGAGAGGGTGAAGTGGCATAGGGAGGAAGGTTAGGGTGTGGGAAAGAGGAGGGAGATTGGAGGAGTATGGAGGGATAGGAAATGAGGGGAAGGAGAGAGAGAGAGAGAGAGAGTGAGGGACGGGGAAGGAGTTGGCTGCTGCGGGGATGGGTGCATGATGGGACGGAGAGAAACTACGGGGTTGTTCTGTCGGGGCGAAGGACTAAAGCGGGTTGATAGAGGTGCGCAATATTGGAATGGGATGGAAGAAGATACGGTTAGCGGAGATGGAACGGAGGGAACCCGTGGGCGGAAGAGGAAAAGGATATGAAGGGAAGAAATGAGGGAAGGAGAAGAGAGAGCGTAGGTGGAAGAAATGGAGAGGGTGTGGGACGAAGAGGATTGAATGTTTTCTTCAATGGTCGCTTATATGAGAAAGGGATAGAACGTAAAAATAAGTGGGTGGATAAAATACACAAAATGAAATTAATGATACTGCGGAAGGTTTGGGGGAATCAGATGGTTAGGTAGCCTAATGAATTAACTTTATAAATATGCGTTTTTGTGGAACATATACATTAAAGTTAATGTACACATACCACTGTAATTTGATAAAAGCAGAGAATCATGTAAAGACGGTTCTAGTGGAATGTTTACGATAAAGTATTTTAAAAACTAAAAATGGGAACATAATATAGTATTTCCAAATAAAACAAATAAAAATTAATATTAATAAACTATTTCACCCGGTATTAGTATTGTCACAGCTTTATTTGACTTTAATTATTTACAGAATCACCAAGGGTTCTGCTGATTCTTAATTTGATATCGAAAACTGTTACGTCTTGAACGGAAAAAAGTACACACGACTAAATTAGAATTTAAGAGCAAATTAAAAGATTAGGTGTTACGAGAATATATTTTATAGTAAATCTGTGGACGTGTGCAAAATATGTTCCATTGAGTGCAGCAATAATATAGATCAAAGAAATACCAAAACACTTGACATCAATTTTAAATTGCATTCTTATGTTCTCATGCTAAAATTTATGAAAATGTTGGAAAAAAGGAACGAACTTATAAGTGAAGCATCATTCTAGCAACACCAATTTTCAAGGACATCTTGAGCTAACCAAGCATTGCAACAAAGAATGAAACATTTTCGATGGAAATAAATATTTCCGTGAATGCCGAAAAAAAGAAGTAATTTAGTGTTGGTAAAAGCGCTCCACCTATAAAATTAAATCGCGAAACCAGAGGTTTCCATTAAAGGTATGGCAATGCAATTACCTAATAAGTTCGACTAAACCGATTACAAAGTAATTATAGCAAAAGATATTAAAATAAAGGGGACAGGTAGCTTCACGGAGAAAGTAGCCAGACGGATTTCCAGCCTGTTCGCAGAATAGGGTCACTTGGTAAAGCTCCTTGAATCTCTATGACAGTCGCGAGTTGACGTACGAGACAAAAAAACACGCGGATAAAAGTTGCGACGTACAGTCCGACACTGAAAATCCCTCCTCATTTCAATTATTATTTTTTTATTCGGCGAGGAAGAAGGGGGTTAAACGAGATTATAAAAGGATTTCGGAGGGTCTTTCCAGCTGTCCATAAAATATACGCCGTAACCAACTTTATCCAGTTAATTTCGTTTTAAACGCGGTTAAATATGCAATAATCACATCTGTGGTCAAAAGAATCAGTTCTGTTTTATGGGATAATTTACAGCAGTGCGTATTCTTCATTATATATCCCGCGTGCCGCGCTGTAATGAAAGGGTCAGTTTATTGGTTATCGGAACTGTAGAATTTAGAGCGCTTTCGAAATTGGCCATTGTTAACTTCAATCAACCGTGATTGATGCTGGATTTCGAACTGAGGCATTGGCGGAAGGGGAAGTTGGAGAGCTGTCCGCAAATTATGGTGATATTGTTGCATCGCTAGTCTTCCGTCCTTTGCTAATAATTAATCCATAACTTTTTTCCCGTAACTCCGGACTAAGCTCATTCAAGTTGTTCATCGCGAGAATAAATCGATCCGTTTTTTTATCGGATACGAGGAGGAAATGTTTCATGTGGTTAAAATATGCGGTGTGGAATCGGAAATCCAACTGCCTGTTAATTTATGGAGCAAGCTCATGGCCGCCAAATTTGATCAAGTAGGTAAGGTCGTTTATTTGAAAGTAAACTGCTAAATAATTTTACACGACCACATGAATTCATCCCGTTTAAGCGTGCCGTGTCTCGCATTTTGCGGAATGCGTGCCCAGGTTACGCGGCGGTGGGTTGCGTTGCCAGCCATACCTCACGTTTATCCGACATCGCATTCTATCAACATAACGTCTTCTCCTGATAACCCACACAGAGAAATTCTTCTTGAAAAATTCAAACAAGCTAACTTTTTATATTTTTAATCAAATTAAAAGACTGAAAAAACAACCTAGTTACATTCGATTTTTTGAGACGGAAGAAAATATCGTAAAAGTATTTTTAAATCTTTCCTATGATGCATTTTGTATGCGTATTTCTCCGAAAAGAAATTTAGGTTTCAAAGATGTTGAAGTGTAACAATTTAAGACTTGTTTTATTCAAGTTTATGCTTAAGTTTATTAAGCTGATTTTTTAGAAGAATTCGATTCAATAAAATGCGTAATAAAGATCACATAAATCGCTCAGGTATCCTTGTAAACATAACATTATTTTTGTGAAAAATATCTAGGGTTACGTGAAAATTATTTATGGGCACTTTCAGAAATACTACCACTTTTTACCCTCGAATAGATATATATTTATTTCACTAACATCTAAAAACATAAAATTATAAAGTATTGGCAACTACATATTCCGATACTTGAAATGCAATATAAATAATAATTAACTATGCTTTTCCCTCATTTGCACCGGAAACTGGCATTTTAAGCAAAACATTCTATTCCTACTACTAGTTCTTTAACATTTTCGGACTATAAAGAAATATTTATCGGGCATATATTTCCTATGGAAAAATTCAGTTATGGAAAGAAGGAGAGGAGCGTGTGTGTGCGAAAAAAATACTTTTTTCTCGGCGCGGTTGGCAATTTTAAATCGTGACTGACCATCTGGGCGTGGTTACGAATAAAAAACGAAAATAATCCAGGGTTTGGAATTTTTCAAATGCATTTCATAAATACCCTCCTTAAACATTTTAAATAGCGATCAAATGATGAAAAATTCTGTTATATGTAATAAAAGAATTTGGTTAATAGCATTAATTTATTTCTCAATAAATGAAATTTTCAAATTAATTATAGATATACATTTTCATGTTACTAGAGCTCATTTTTCTCTGGTAAAACTCAGTTGCTAGGAAATACGAAGGGAATAATTAATAAAAAAATTAAAATGCCGCATTATAAATCTATGGCATTAGAAATAAATTCACAAATTTTATGGAAAATAAAATGTTACTCGTGCAAAATTTCATGTACACAAAAAAATCATAAGGAGTGTTAAAAATTCTTAATAACTTTAAAAGTTATATATCATGTAACAATAGTTCTCTAAAATCTACAAATGAGGCAGTTGGCCATAAAAATAAATTGAATGAATTTATTTTAAAATTGCGCATTAATACTTTAATCCGCCAGTAATTTAATGTATGTAATTGACTTATGCATGATATAGTTAAGGTTGTCAACGAGTAATTTTCATACCTAAGTGTTTTTCGACCTTATTGGAGTTGAGGACCCCCTACGAAGTCCCACAATTTCTGAATACTCCCTCCCCATGAATAGTTTATACATTTTCCATTTATTGTCTCGTTTTTTTCACTTTGAAATGTTAATCAAAGCTTTGCGCGGGATCAAACAAGATATAGATAAAAATGAACATTATATCCTACTCAATTTGTGGATTTCTAAGGGTTCGAAGACCGGTTGAGAAACACTTTCGTAGCCAATTAATGTTTCATCAATGTAATCTGTTGAAAAACTCATAAAAATAGATCGTACGTATCCCGGAGATTGAGGCGCGACTGCATAAGCGCACGAAACTCTATCAACGTAAACGCATGCGGACAAAGAGGCAGGAAGCTTGTCTCTCACGCGATATCCAAAACTGCATAACATTCGATTGAACTTAATCACCCGGTTGGTTCAATGAGGCATCATTTGCACGCTCGATCAGAAGAGCTTTCTTGAGCTTAAGCCGTCATTTAGCAAAGCACTATATAGAAGGGTTTGAACCTTATGAAGGAGCATAGAAAAAGTAACTGATATTTTAGCAATGGAAGGGAAAAATGCCCGGAGGAAGATTGTGACTTCGATAATAGAAATGAAATGCATGGGGGAAGAGAGAAAAAGGGAGATATTATGCAAATTTATGCACGATGTTAATATGGAACATAAGGAATGGAAGTCGTTTCCTCTGTTTATTGTTTATCATAGCAAAAGTTTCCCTTGATATGAACTAATGTTAATTAATCTGGAATGGATCTTACTGGAAGCTAACTCGTGTTTCTGTGCTAAAACTTAAAAAACAGAGAGGCAAAATAATTTAGTATTTTCTTTACGCTCAAAAATGAGTGATACTCTGTCGTTGAAAGAACATATTTAAGTGTATGATAACGAATTGTTTTATACTATCGTTTACATTATGAAGTTCCTAGTACCTATTAAAAATTCGCATTTAGGATTAAGTTGATCATTTTAGTGTTGTAATGGTAACCATAGAATGCATGAGAATAATAATAATTGAAATTAGAATATACAAGGAAATACCCCACACAAAGGAAAAAACATTTAAATAAAAGAAAATTACACTCAACGCGGTCATCATATATATTTTATCAGAAATAACGATTTTCCGCTGAAAATGTAAATAAGGAGCAAAAAAGGAAAGGCATATATAATTCGTTAAAAGTTTAATTGAACATTTTATAATAAAAATGAGAATAAGTAGATAAAATATTAGTTGCTAATTGGAGGGTCAATATAAACTTATTTTAATCAAACCGATGTCAAATTAGAATTCAATATTAGCGCAATTTAAAGAATCATTGAAGAGAGTAGGAGGCGATTCTTTACAGAGTTAACTGTGTCAAATGAAATTCCAGTTTTATAGATATGGAGTATTTAGTCTTCGTTTTAATCAATGCTGTGGACAGAGAAATGGCATTAAGTTGGATGGCTTAAAAGCATTATGCTGCGATTTTGAGATTGACAGACATCTCTAGGAAAAAAAATAAGTTTAAATTTAAATGATATCTTCTGCTAGTTCTCCGTTCTAATGACGATAGATAAGGCAAATTAGATCCACAAAAAGGAGAGTCCGTAGAATGAAAGATTGGAGCTTGAGGAAGGAATAGAAACAATTGAATAACTATGAATAACATAGGAGATGGCGTTTTTCTTTTACGCACAGCAACATGTAGTAGAGATACGATGGGAGGATAAAACGCGTCGCCTGGATTGTATGCTACGCGCACGACACTTCCGTATCGCAGGCAGTTGGTAACAAGGCGTTCCGTTGCTTAGCAACGAGTAGCTGAGAAAACCTAACCGCCCTCGAGTCTCCTCCCTCTGGCCCCAACGGGTGCCCTAATTACTCATGAAAATGCTTTCCTTCTGATAAATGTCTCGCAGCAATCACGGGCACGGCCAATTCCGCGTCTTGGGTTGCAAATTTAGGCAACCGCTAAGGTTTCCGAAGAGAATTAATTTGCCATATACAAGGGTGAACACGATCCCCCACCTTCATTATCCCCGAGACTCGTGATTAATTATGTAGTTAATAATGGCAGAAATTGGTGCGATACCTATGCTGGAACGTTGCCATTGTACTTCCGAGTCTTTATTTTGAGGTGCAACCCAAGACTCGCGTGTCGCCTTTAAGAGCACTACTGATTCTCCCGGATATCCCTGCGTAACTGCCGTCGTTTAATTCATTTAAAATTTTAGCCGGTAAAATTCTCTCGAGATGGATCTTAATTAATTGTCGCGATCGCAAATAAAAGTATCGTGGCAAGTATAACATTATCGGATGGAGACGTGTTGTGGGATTTTCTCGCGAAATCTTGTTTTGGTGAAACAGTGAATCACTCTCGCCTTGATAATTACTCGCTCTTTTGTTTCTCGGCTTACGTTATCATTAATTTTTCGTAGAACATCGTAATCAATGCTCTTGATTTACACATTAAAATTAAATGAAAGATCTTAGAAAGTAATGATACTTAGTTTTGTATAACGTATTTAGTTTTTATCCAGAGACATCCATATAGTTTAAGAGTCGCCGACATTTTTTAAAATATTGCTAAAACGCTTATTTAATTCAACCATCCTGTGGATTGCACGGTTTTGCTATGGCACCGTTATCTTGTTCAGAAAACCGTCGATTTGCTAGGCCATTTATTTTGATTTACCACGGTTTCGTAGCCGTCTTTTAGCATTGAAAATAATAAAATGTTTCAGTTAATAGGTTATAGTTATAGTTATAGTTAATAGGTTATCATCATCATCATCATAGGTAGTCTGTCCGTAGACAGGTCCGTGATTATTTATGATTAAACCTGGTTCTCCATACACTTCTATTTTCCGCTGTCCTCTTCATATCTTGATAACTTCCCTTTCAAATCGTCTATCAGCTGAAACCTTTTCCCACATCTTTCCCCTTTTCCATCTAGTTTTCCTTCTAGCACGTCTTTAATCATATTCTCTCTCCTCAGTTAATGTCCAACCCGGTTGGCCTTCCTCTTTCTAATTAATAGTCTGTATAATCATTTGCTTCTCTCCTACTCTTCGTAGTACTTTATCGTTTTTCATCCTATCTGTCCATTTTATCTTCAACATTCTCCTCCAAGTCCACATTTCAAAGCTTTTCAAGTATTTCATGTCATGTTTCCTTAGCGTCCATGTTTATGACCCGTACAATGCTATACTCCATACATAGCATTTTATGAACTTCTTGCGGATATCTTCCCTTATATTCCCCGTAAGAGGGTGTTTCTTTCTTCTGAAAGCCGCTTTTGCTTTACCTATTCTAGTCCTGATCTCATCCGTACATTTTGCTTCTCTTGTTATGACGGTTATAATAGGTCATATGAAGGGGTAAAGGAAGCAATTAAGACTACAACATAGCATATTTGTTACATGTTAAACTTAGACAGCGTTCATATGTAATCTCGTGTATTCCCATGGGGAGACATATCTCACTTAGCAAGATTTTGCTTGACGCAATATTTTCCAGAAACTCATGTAGTAAGTACCGTGCAAAGCAAGGGATATGTTTATTAAATTCCGGTCATACAACTGGAATCAAGTCTGTAAAGCACAATCAAAATAAACAAAGCCGCAAAGTTACTGAGGATAGTATCTATTTTCCTCAATCAAAAAAAGAAATTTCCCGTGGCGTTATTTAGTTATTTTACTTCTGATACAAATCTTATTAAGTCGGTCGAGGTAATTAATTATGAAACAATTCCACATGTTCGCCAACAATTATTTTTAAATGCATCTTTACGAAAAAATAATTTTAAATAAACGTCCATAATGGCCAGATGGCATGTATTATTTCCTAATGAACCCGAAAACCCTATCAAAATTCGCTGCCATCTTTGTGAAGTTTTAGTTGCATCAATTTTCGTTTCCGTTCTGAAATTTCAAAGTGGCTTTGCTCGCAGAAATAAATCAAATCTCTTTAAAATAATAATTTACCTGTAAATGAATGATCGGGAAAAAAGGGGGTAAACACTAAAAATTCAACATCGAAAATGAGCTGCCTCAAATTAATGTTTATGTTTGCTGTACGTCCGTCGTGTGTTATGAATCTAAAATTTATATTCAATAAAATTTGATGCAAAAGTTATTCTACTTCTTCCTCTCTCTCTCTCTCTCTCTACACACACAAACATGTTCCTAAGAATATACACATAAATTAGTTTACATACTGTGTTCAATTCTTGAATTATATATACATTTCAATTAATATTCGAATAAACTCATCCCTCAAATTGCACGGTTTTCTTTTAGAGAACAATTTAAAACTGCACGCCAATAAGTTTCGTTTTAGCATGGTTTATAAACTGTCTCCGAGAGTTAAAAAGCATATTTCAGTTTGACTCAGGAATTATTAGAAAGGACAAAGGAAGCAATTCTGAATACAATACAACTAAGTTGCTACAAATCAAGCTCAAATTTAAACTCATTAATCTCTATGGAGTAGCCTAACCCACTTTTAACGATTTCGTTTTACACGGTCTTCTTCAGGAAGGCATCTACAGTACAAAGCTAGGAAAGGGTGTATATAATTTTAATACGATACTGCGTAATCATTTATATAGTTGTAATTAACATCATGAAATCGCTCCAAAGAAGTTGATCACTTTTTCTAAAGTAACGTAGGATAATTTCCGAAGGATCAAAGAATTTTTTACAGACTGCATATTAAAACAAATACGAACAGTAGTAAAAATACAAACGTATGAACAATAAGGAAAAACAATAAACATTTATTGTCTTCATTTATTTTTCCGATATTCATTCAATCCCCGACATTAAGAGGATTTACAGGTAATTAAACTGGATCACTGAACATTAAAAAAAGGAAAAAGGAGACCCCCGTAGCGCTCTCAGGACGTTTCGCAACGGCTTTTTCGTCACCTTTTCCGAGGATACCGAAGTGCCACCAGACGGCGCCGATGAGTACTAACGACGCTAAAAAACATCTCCTTTTCTCGGGAACGGCGATAAATTCAAACCACTCGAAAACGAACAGGATGCCAAATTAAAAAAAATAAATAATATCGCTCAACTCTCGGTCCAAGTACCCAATCAGCGCCTCGCTTTACGGCAGGGGTCGGGTCCATTTCTAGAGGGTGAAAGAGGAAAAGTTCCTCTCTCTCAACGGAAAGTGAGGCATAAGGGTACGATGAGGAACGAGGAGGAGGTGGAGTAGGGTAGCAGGAGAAAGGAGGGAGCGGTGGAACCTTTTAGCAGCGTACCCTTACCGAAGCCTGAGGTAATTTCATACGTGCAAAGGCTGGGGTGGTGGTCGTGTAAAGGGTGTAGAATGGGGGAGAGGAGAGTAGGGGATGTGGGTAGGGAAAGATAGAGAGAGAAAGGGTAAAGGAAGGAAAAGCGTGATAGAGAGCCGGAATGGTCGTTAAAACCAACAAGAGTTGTGTGTAAGTGTGGAGTTTTAAGCCTCGGGAAGTTGACTGTGGCTATTTTTGAACCGGTGGAATAAACGCGATTCTCTCCTGTTTTCTCCCTCTCTCTCTTTCGCTGCGTGAGCAGAGAGAGAAAGGCATTGGCGGCAATGAGGTGGGAGGAGGGGAAAAGGTTTTCGCGTTTTCTATTTTTTTGAAATGGTTTATTTGTTAGTTTTGTCTACGAGAGCGATGGAGTTCATTTCTAAGTTTTTGTTTGGCATTTCATCCTTCCTACGTCCACCGTCAGATATCTTAATTTTATTTTTTGAACGAATTTTACTAGAAAAACATGACGAACGAAATTCTTCTCTACTGTGACGCAAGCGCCAAAGAACCGTTTGACATCGGAATATTTTTTGACGATTTCACTCGGGCATAGCGAAAGGATTTGCAGAATAAAAGAGGTCTGAAGGGTTTGTTTTGATGGTAATATTTCAACAGAGGAGCGGCGATGATTCATTGTGCATGTTTATGAAAGGCAATAAAAATGATATGCGGAGCAGGTAAACGGAAGAGGCTGAAGAGGATGGGCGAAAGCCATTTATCGAATGCCGAATAACCATATTAATTAGTTATTTTATACTAGGTATGAAGGAGTGAATTAGCGATAGGAATGTATAATATATATTAACAGATCAGTAATAGATTGATTTATAGGTACATTTTGGACTCGACAATTATAAAATATTATATTAAAAATGGACGAATTTGAAAATTAATCCAATTAATATTCCAATTAAATTTCTATTCCTTATCCGTTGATGAATTAAAATTAATAAAAAAATATCCACAGGAAACTGTACCCTATGCTTCATTCTTCCGAATTTTTTACTAATAAAAATAATTTTTTCAGATAGGATCTTAAGGAATGTACTTTCACCAGAATCATTTAGAATAGTAATGATATTTAAATTATTTCCGTTTGATCTGCAACGTCTGACCTACGAATACCCTCCCCAACTCCATTATTAAACATGAAAATTGCGAGTGCTCTAGCGCTAATATGCAATATATAATTTCGCGAATGATAAATTTATGCTTTGACGATCATATGTCAACGAATGTGATGTAATCACTGTTTTTCTAAAGTGTATCATTCATGTGCTTCACAGAGAGCTATTTTCCACTTATTATCCATTTATCATGGGAATAATAACATTTATGAAAAATTACAACAAATGATTTGACGACTCTGCGAATAATAAATTGTTGACAATTTCGCGTAATGTAAAATTATTTTCTAAAAAATTTAGCGCATTTAAACTTGTGAGTAATTACTTTTACATGATTGTTCATTGAATTAAGGTAGAGAAAATCGAATTTACACCATGGAATGATAAATAACAATATTACGGATGCTACTAGATTTAGACGCACTGCATGGGATTTCCCATTAACGGGAATAGCCTAGACGTCAATGTATATGATTATATCGGTTTAGTTTCTATATTCAACCAATTAATTTGTTGAAACAATATTTTTCTTTTTAATAAGCGGTTATCGTTCTTTCTGCGTTAATATTATATAAAAATGCATAACAATTACATATTTTTTGGTAGTAGAGTCTTACGTAAACAAATCTATGAAGATAAATAAGAGGAAACTTTAATTTGTCTAATTGGGCAAGAAGGTGTTAAGCATGAATGTAATTGAGCGAGGAAGAAAGCTATCCTTAGTATTCATTTGAGCAATATCTTATGAGCGAAGGTTAATTGTGCAATCTCCGCTTATCATAGAACACAAATATGTTGTTTGAGTGTTATTAAATGCAAGGAATGTTCAAATTAATTATTCAAAGTAATGCATCGCACAAAAATTTAACAACAAAGTGAAGAATTTTAGAGCAAATTACATATGGCGATTTTTTTCTAAAGACGCCGATTACTCCCTATAAACTAATTCTAGATCCACCGAATATTTACCATCAACCTATACTTTTTTAGTCTGCAGAATTTCAGAAATATTGTCTACAGTAACGGACAGAAAAATCAAATACAGAAGCTAAAACGAGGGCAAATACACGGCAAAACTATAATAAAACTTACTAAAACTAAAAATTGAAAAATAAATGTAACTTATCGCCTAAGCATATGTGTGAGTTGTTTCAATAAATACGGTATGTATATCGTATATGTTTTTAAGGATTATTATGTTCACGCAAATTAATAAATAGCTACTTTAAAAATTCAATCTCCAAGTGAAATCAGCATTTTATTTTTTACCAATAACTCGATAGATAGGTTAAACAGTTGATATTTACTGGAGATAGAAAATGGATAAAATAGTAGAATACTTATACTTTCTTATAACGAGCCATTTTAATACCGTGTTTTTCTCGAGTCATAACATTAGTTTCAATCATAAATATAAAATAGAAGCGTCAAAATTACGAAAGACACCTTAAGTGGAGCAAATCGTAATTAAAACGAAAAACAACAAAAACTGCGACTAAGGCAAAACACTTCCGCATTTCGTAATCCACCACAAAACAGTCAACGCGACTTTGCCTCTTTATACGAGATCGATTCATTGCACAAAATATTTTCGAAACAGATGAAAAAAATCGTCCTTTCGACATCGCATTTTTACAATTCTTTTTTTTCACTCGTGTTATCACGAAAGAGAAGAAGACACTTCCGGGTCGGAAAGGCAATTTTTGTACCACAGGGGCGACGCCCGTAATCTCATAAACATTCCATTATTCGCCAACTAACGTCACTCGCAAGAGAAACTTCTACTGCATCCCGTTAATGTTGGCAAACTTTATCTATCGAAAAATAAGGTGGAACTTTTTAAAATTATTGTCTCACGAAAGAAACAGGGAAAGAGAGAGAGAGAGAGAGAGAGAGAGAGAGAGAGAAAGAGAGGGAGAGAGGAGGGATGTGACTCACTGAGTTTTTATTTGCTACTCCGACCAGAATGATTCACAGAAAATAGGCGTCGTCTACGAAAGGAATAATTTTTTCCACTCCAACTCCCGAGAAAGAAAAAAAACTGATGAGAGAAACGCGCGGTTAGTTAGTTTCCGCGCCGTGTGAGGGTGCTCCTCCGTCGAGAGCGCGCACAAACACGTTCCGAGGCACTCGTGTATTTTTAATTCATTCATCGATTTCGACGAAGTTCTTTTTGTGCCATTCCTATTTTATTTTGGTCAGAGGCAGTACAAGGCCGCTTTCGGGAATTTTTTTTATTCCCCTCTCTCCTTCCCTCTCTCAACCATCTCTCGCACCCTTTTGTCTTCGTGGTCTTGTCATTTTTTACCTCTTTATTTTTCTGTGAGCGAAGAGTGCTACTCACTTCCTCTTCCTTCTCTCTTACATCAACAGAGAGAGAGATGAGTTGGTAGGCGGTAAAAAAAATGAAAAACGAAACGCAGGAGGTCATGCTTTTTTATTTCGTGCGTCTTTATCGGAGCAGCGATGCGGGAATGGCTTCTGCGGGAGTGGAAATTAAAGTTGAAAAGGAGAAGACGTTAAAAAGAAGAGGTTGAGAAAAGATGGGGAGAAATTGGTGCAGCTGTGAAGAGAAATATGAAGGGAAAAAAGTCAGACAGATTTGAGAGGAAAGAGAGCGGGAGAGTGAAAATTCGGTCACAAACGGAGCAAAAGGAGAGTGAGAGGTTCCGTGTGTGTCTGTGTGAGATTTATATAGAGGACTGGATAGTTTGAGATTGATTTAAAAAGAAAGTATGTAAAAAATGTGAAATTACAAAATGAAAATTTTCAAATATGATGTCAGAAAAATACAAAAAAACAAACTAAATATCTTCAACAAACATTTTTCATGGACGATACTTAATTTATTTTTATCTATGCTGTGAGTAAATTCCACAAATTAGAGTCTGAATTGATTAATGAGATGACAGGAAAATATAATGAATGCGAGAAGGAAATTTGCAAAGACAAATTTATGAATGAAGTGTAGGTAAAATCGAAGGTATTAATTTTGCGCGTAATTATTTATCATGGGTTAATTTGCATCCTCCCATTGGCACGTGATATATCACCGCTTAAAGGTAGCTTGGAAAAAGAATATGAGAAAAAATGGACTATGCCATACACAGCAAACCCGAATAGTAAACCTATACAGCGATGCAATAAAACCTCTATGATACAAATACGGTCCACACAAAATGCTTTTTAATAAGAAGTGATCTTCTGGTCGCTTCAAAGACGGAAATATGGTTCTTATTATATCTATCTTGTTATTACAAACATCAATATCATATATTGTGAAAATTTACTTCCCTTGAAAATTGCACGAACGAGGTCATGCCGTCAACCAGCACCGGCCCGAATAAGGGGCGAGCCAGGTGGCTGCTCATGCTGCCAAAGTATTGGGGGCGCTAACCAGATTATCTATTTATACATTACTTACGAAGGAATAAGTGTTGGATATCAATTTATATAGCAGAACATGCAGGAATATAGGAAAAATTAATTTTCCTTTTTCAATTGCTTCACGGAGCAATGAATCAATGAACAAGTTCTTTTTAAAATATCTTTACGGAAGGGGCGCTGGGGTGGTTTCTCGCCCTGGTCACCAAAATATCTCGGGCCGCTCCTGCAGTCAACTATGTTACTGCGATAGATTTTTTCATAAAAGTAATTATTATTAAACGAAATACGATATTGCAGCACCCAATAGCGGTCATGTAGGGCTGGGAGAGCATCTGCACCATTTAAGCCACAATCGGCGAGATAACACGTACGCAACATATCAACCTGGCAACAAAAAATAACGAAACAAACATGAGAGGAAAGATGAACATTTCAAGCTTGCGTACGTGCAGGGTAAAGGCGTTATTTATAAAATATGTGATCGTGTTAATGAACTAATTATACAATATATTATAAAAGTTTTTGATATGAGTAATATTTTTTTCTATGAGATATGACAAAAAATTCAATTTCTGTTCATAGAAAGGTCCTTGCTTGGGTTATCTGAACGATTTATATAATTTTATTATTGCCATTTGCCAACAAAGTCCTTAGCACTAAATTTCATGATAATCCACTCAATAGTTTCTTAGATGGAACATGCGGACAGACATACACGATCTGACCATAAGGAGTACATTTTTGTACTTTTAGTAAAGAACGCCTTATAATAATTCCTTTGGAATGTATTATTAATTTCGAAGTCGTGCAGAGAAATTATTAATGCATTCCACAGTAGTTCCTCGTAGCTGACGTTGATACTATAAATATATGTATGTATGTATGTATGTATGTATGTATATATATATATATATATATATATATATATATATATATATATATATATATATATATATGGATGTCAACAAGGTGTTGGGATGAGGAAACCCAGTGAGCACTCACCAATCAGACGACTTCAGGTTGGCGAGGCCCCGGGGATGTCGAAGCGACACACGTAAAATAACACAAAAACACAGAAACATCACAAACGTAAAGCTTTCGGAAATACTCCTTCTTCAGCTATATATATATATATATATATATATATATATATATATATATATATATACAAACACACACGTGTGTGTGTGTGTTCGTGTGTTTTACGTGTCTCTTCGACGCCCCCAGCAGCCTGCCAACTTGGTCCTCAACTTGGTAAGTGTCCGATGGGCTTCCCTTAACACCTTGTTGCCACCCTCATCACTACCTTTTCTTTTCCTTAAGTTAATATATATATATATATATATATATATATATATATATATAGACTACTTAAAAAAACAAATTGGGTGCTTTTATGTAAACTGTAGAATACAAACATTTTCGAAAGTTACGCCGGTTTTCAGCATTTATGGTTGGCACTACTGTTGGTGCGTATTATTCGTAATGTGCCTATAATGAATTAAACAAAGTTTATAAAATTCATAGAGCCAGAATTGCACGCCATATCACGGTTTCCCAAACCTTTCAATGTGGCGAGCACCAAGTTGTATGCTAGAGTACCAAGCGTGCACCCTTATATTTAGATGATAATTTCAAATAAAATCAAGGCAACTCAAGTTATTCTTAATATTCTCAAATACTTTTAGAAAGGAAGGAACCGAACGAATTAAATTACTGCTGCTAACTTATAAGATTTTGAGAATCGCAGAAGAGCACATCAGGGTGCCATAGAGCAGTGTTTTTCAAACTTGGGGTCGCGACCCATTACTGGGTCGCGAGGCTCAGGAGGAAAATCTAAGCACTCAACGCATAACCAGCTGAAATGCATCAAAAATGACAGAAAACCTAATGCTCTCATTATACAAACGCCAATATTTTAGTATGAGTTACTTTTTTATCGAGAATTATTGAAAACTGAATTCAGAACATGTTTTTATCCTTGTGCTGTCCCTTCGACTGGGTTGCGAGACATTCCACTGGGTCGCGACACAAAATGTTAAAAAAATGCTGCCATAGAGCACAGTGCCTGGCTGGGAACCTCTGCGCTATATACATTTCCTATGTTAGCTTAGGCCAGGGGTGGGTGACTTTTTCTGCATGGAGGGCCGCATTATTGGTTAAAAAGTATTCGGAGGGCCACATTGGAAGTCGCAAAGGCTTCAGCAAACTGGATTAGAATTTCATCGAAAGATAACTCAAGATTCTGAGATGTCATTTGCGAGAAAATCAAGTCTAAATCAGGCTTTTGCCTGATTTCAATATTAAAGGTTTTCTTATAAAATTTTTTATAAAGATGAATGAATTTGTGGGGTAAGTATTTACGGATTTCTATTTCACCATTGCTTCGCGGGCCACATAAAATGCTCTTAGAGACCGTGTACGTCCCGCGAGCCGTAGATTGCTTACACTAAAATTATAAGATAGATTTTCAGCAAGAAATCAGATTTTATAGACAACCTTACGATTGAAGAAATTCAGCCTACAGCATGGAATAATTATTTTACAGCCCTTCGATAATAAAGACAAAATAGATCGACACTAATAAGTTAGTTACCTTGGCGAGACGTTGCCGTTTTTTCCTCTGAATTTTCCACACAGAAAATTCCTTTGTTATTCGCCTAGTATGGGAATACGAGAATCTTTATACAATCCCACTTCGGAAGGACGAAGAGTGACTGAGTGAACCCTTCACACAAAACGATTCTCCCTTCCTCACGAGCACGCTGCTTCTCCTCCTCCGCGAGAAAGATCCGGCAACGCCGCAAAGTGCCTCGCCTCCTCTTGTTTCAAACGCAACCGGCTTCAACTCCCCACGTTATGGGAGGAAGAAAGGGGAGAGGGTAGAAGGAGAAAGAGGGGGAGGGGGTGGAGCAGAGGGGATGGGAAGAGGGGGTGGGGGAGCAGGGAGGAAGGGATGCCTAGTTCTCCAATCCATAGGGAGCGCTGCATAGAAACGTAGATTAACTGGTGCTATAATTAATAATTAAGGTCAACGGCATGCACGCTGCAACAAAATAAATCACGTAACACTGAAAAAAATCGCGTTGCATTTATATTTACGAAACAATTTCTTTTTATTTTTATATTTTAATGGTCTCATAAACTTCATTTTACGGCCTTTTTAAAACGATTATGTCGATGATAACAAAAAAGAACACACAACCATGCCCAAGACAGGGTTCAAGTCCGCAACACACAGGAGGCACAGCAATCCCTCTTGTAACATTGACAAAAATTTGGACAATTATATTGGAGTCCATTGACAAATGAGATTACTTTTGTCATTATAAAAAGAGGTCTAGAAAACCAGACTAGGTTACGATGCAACCGTCTTCAGTGGTAAGTTATCGATATACGCATGTACTTTTTTTCATCTTCTTCGTTGATACGTAAGATTCCTTTTATTATAAACGGTATTCTATCTATATAATGGCCACGTTTAGGAAATAATTGGGTAAAATTTTACATTCTCGGAACATTAAAGGTTGTTCTCTATCGGTATTGAATTTTAACATATCAGATTCCAGAACTTCAATAAGAACATTGTTTGACTGAATTCATGATAACTCTTACATAGAAAATTGGTTACTCTCATGGCGTTTATTCTATTTCTAACACAAATACTTTCTCAGTGATTCATGAAATTCATGATAATTTCTTTCGCGGTTATTTATGAGTTTCAACGCGATTTATAAACGTTCTTCAAGGGTAATGAGTAGTTTAATAATAAAATTCCGAGGAAAAAAAAACATACAAGGGAGTTATAAGTTGACTATTAACAATGCACTCCTACTTTAACCTTCTATATTCACCAAAAATTGGGCTCAGAACTCTAAAAATGTTAAAAGGACAGCGATTAATTTTCAACGTTTTAATTCAGGAACGAAATTTTCCTAAGGATAATCAAATTTTATTTTCCTTCCAATTAGTTAAAAAAGGGAAATGGAGACTACGGTGTACAGATTGGAATTAAAATTTAAAACTCCTTAACCGTAAATTTACCCAGAGGGAACTCACACGTCAATAAGAAATAAGGAAAATTAAAATTATACTTACAAGTTTGCAGGACGATGATGGCCTACAGGGACCTGTTGTCAAAAACTAGCCTAAAAAAAGAAAAAGAAAACACACACGCACAAGCACTCTGGAAATCTCTAGATACGTATTTAGTTTTTGACAACAGGTCCCTGTAGGCCATCATCGTCCTGCAAACTTGTAAGTATAATTTTAATTTTCCTTATTTCTTATTGACGTGTGAGTTCCCTCTGGGTAAATTTACGGTTAAGGAGTTTTAAATTTTAATTCCTTCCAATTAGTGATTATAACAAATATACATCATGCTCCGATATATTGTGGTTTATATGCGTTCTTTACCAGCGAAGCGATAGTTTGTTGATACCTCCATCTTTCGAGCCGTTTAACGGGTTTCGATCAAATAACATGTGAGTGATTTTAATTAAGATTTATCGCCGTATTATGACTTTGAACTGCATCCGTCAATTAAAACTTCCACTTTACATATGCATTTAAATAAACTTTTACTAGTAAATCGCTAAATGGAATCCGTCAAGCAACAACTAAATATAATATTTTTCTTTCCCTAGCTGTTATAAGTATGATCCGTAAACTAAGGTAAGTGCGAGTGAATCGGGTCAAAATTTATAAAATCAATCAGAACCAGGGTTGGATTGGCCCGGCGGAACACCGGGATATTTCCCGGTGGGCTGAAGCAAAAATGAGCCGGTGGAGTCGTGCCGGTCGGTTGTTAAAAACTGTAATTTAATTATTTTTTAAATCTGTGAATCCATAAATATGGAAAAACGGATTTTATGTCCGTTTTGAACTAAGTTTCTTCGAAGTTATCTTTCGAAATCTTTTACGTCTCTCACCCCTTTCATCATTGCCTCTCACTATCTCAATCTTTCCATCTCCTATTGTGTACTTATAGTCAAGTCCAGGGATTTATCCGCAAGTCAACATCTTTCCCCTCTCCGCTCCGAGTAAGTTATGATGGTCCACAATCATCAATTTTCATACAAATTTGCAACACTTTAAAAGATATAAGTGAAGATTCAACATTTCCATCTCAAACTCGTTTCACCGCATCCAAACTTAAAAGAAAATCTATTTAAGTACGTAATCATATTAGCTGCTCATGTTTATTTAAAATTATTTTCAAGTACAACAAGTCTTTCGAAATATTTGCAAACAAATAACATGGTATTTGTGATGGTTCATGCAACTGTGAAAATAATATCCGAGGATAATAGTAAATTTACAGAAATAAAAATAGTGAGTGATAAATTCGTCACATTTATAAATGAAGAATTAGAAAACGATTCTGAAAGTTCTTCATGCCTTCAATTTCAACAAAATTTTCAGGTGACTCGAAACAAAAACAGCAAATATAAAAGTATCGAAGAAATTAATTTGCAATATCTTTAAAATTTCGAAGAAAACGTTTTCAAACGTATTTGTACTGCCGTAATTTCAGACTTTCATAAACACTTTTTAAATATGATGATTTGATAATGGAATTTTAATTGTTTTAATACAATTTTTTTCAAGAATGATGCTAAGAAAACAAAAATTATGTTAATCTTAAAAAATTAATGAAAAACTTTTACAAAGATTTTCAAGTATCTGATTTAGTCGCCGAGCACAACGATTTTGCTGGATCTTTTTAAAAAAACGCAGTCCTTGATATTTATATCACTTCAGAAGTTCATGAAGAAAATGTACTTGAACATAACTTTGATGACATTTTAAATGATGATAAAATAACAATGTAAATCTTGTAAAAATAGTTTAATTTGATGTTTCAAAATATTAAATGAATATAACTTATATATTTCTGCTTATAACAATATTTATTAAGCATATATAATTATACTTAATTATCTGTTACGAAAGAGTATTGTGAGGGAAGTTTCAACATTTTAAGTTGTATTAAAAATTAATTACGAACTAGACTAGGAGATCAAAATGTTTATTCTTTTAACAATATGTCGACGAATGGAGATATTATGGTCAAACTAGAAAATGACAAAATAATAAAACAAGATTATTCAAACAACTTATGATTCCTACTTTTCATTTAATCATTTATTTATATATAATGTATAATTATATTTTTCTGTTGTTCATTAGTTATTTCAAACATTTTGATAATGACTTCCATTACATTAATTTAAAGTTGTTTTGTTATATTGTTACGTTACGCGTAATTTTTTTTATCCCTGGAAAATAGAATACATACTCGATGCAGAAAAATCACAAAAAATGGTAAATCCCTTGAAATATGTGACGGTTAGTGATTCTTGAATCGAGCAAGACTAGGAAGTGCATTGAAAAAAATAAAACAAAATATAGTATGTGAGATGTACTTACAGTTTACTATAATGAATATCAGAGACCCACGTTGATGGACGGGAATATGGATATCCTCTGCGAGGTATCGAAAGTTCAGACCACAAAGAAAAGTCACTTAGCACTGGGGGCCGTATTGCATTGAATTTTAAAGTCTCATCGGTGGCCGCAGAATATCAGAGATGGGGCCGCATGCGGACCGCGGGTTGCATTTTTTACATGCCCGCTTTAAAGTCATCGCGGATATGTAGCTCTTTGTGTTCCCAAATTTCATAATTTAGCGTTATAAAATACTACAAATGCATTCGAACGAAATATTAGATTGATCACGCATATTTGTGCGGCAAAAATAATGCGTGTACGTATTAGAATATACCAAACCTGAGTCCAACAACTTTCCAACTCTCGTAATGAGTGATAAAAATAAAGTGGATATTGTGCAACTTAAAAGTTACTTAAATATTGGAAAATTTCATGATAATGTAAATTTTATTTATTTATTTCAAATGTCTTGTAAAAGTGATTATTTCTTTTTATATTATAAAAAAAAAGCTTTGTTACGAATAAATACTTACAGAATGTGAATTTCATTATTTCATGTTGCTTACCTGTAAGTTATATTTGATTGAATAAACATATATAGTTTCGTTCCCTTTTATGAATTTCTTATTTATTACGTAAATTTTATGGCCAATACAGTGCAAAAATCTGGAGGGAAAGGTGAAGGAGAGGAAATGGGGGAGAATGAGGCCGCTGATCTCAATTTTCCGGTACGAAATTGTTTCTCAGTCCAACTCTGATCAGAACAATATTCACAAAGGTTAATTTTTAAAAGTAACTGTATGATACCAAAAGAATTTCTTGCTCTTAATCTTCCATATCTCAAATTCTTCAAAAATCCTTTTAGATTTTGGCAATTTGCGAGAAAATTAGCCGACAATTTAAGTAAACAAGAAAAAATATATTAATGACCCACTGAGCAACTATTTAAGAAGGTTACATTGTGTCAAAATACATAGTACAATGCAATACATAAGAAAACCAAGTTATACATATGCTACTGACTAGGGCTTAGGCCCATTTTGCGCAAATAAATGTTTTCATGCCTTTAGCTCCGACGCAAGCTTCATGACACAATTCTCTGTTTTTTCCGTGGTACTGTATTCAATCACCTCTTTTCGCAGATTTTGGGTCACAATAGTGTAATTGACGAAATTGGGATTTATCATCTTCTTCACTAATTTGTTCCTCATCACACAGTATGCCCTCATATTCACTATGATCGCTGTCACTTTCTATAACAATCTTCTTAACGCACTACTTTCTGGCTGTTTTCACTTTATTAGCTTCTTCTTTGTCCACTGCCTTACGTTTCAAATCAGCAATAAATTCTGGAGAGGTTAGAACACACGCTTTTTGATTTGGCCTTCCCTTTTCGGCAGCTTTTGTATCTTTTGTGGAAGTCGATAACAATTCCTGAAAATAAGTGGACGGACCGTCATCGTCAGAAGTAAGATCGGCTTCGAGATTTATCCTAGGACTCTTAGTTGCTTTTGAAGCTTGATATAAAAGTAAGGGTAAGAATTCGTGATCTTCAACAATATTTGAATTCAGGGTGAAAATTTCGGTCGAAGAAAATCCACTGTCGGCGATAGCTGGTGTTGTTGCATTGGACCATACCGCTTTAAAAATTGCGCCAAAATTTGATTTCGTTATCTTCCTTTCATCCACAGTGCGATGAAAAATTTTTTTACTGGCTTCATTGTTATAAGCTTTTAACACTAGAACGTCCGGATGGGTTAATATGATCCGAAGGAGAATTTGAATGCGATTTTCTACTGTAATATGATCTCGAGCCCAATTTCCTCTCGCGACTTTTAATCATTTTAGAAGGTATTTACCCACAAGAGATTTTAATCTTGTCATGACAGTATGTCACGAATTATAAAAAAATTTACCTCAGACGCCCGATACCCGACCCGAGTGTAGAATGAAACGTATATTCTTCAGCATGGAATGCCAAAACGCTTCCATGTTATCGTAGCTAATGATATTGAATTGTGTACTATTTTCTCAGCTGTTCCCTGCATTCAACCCTACGTTCCTCTTTCTCTCTCCCTCCATCCCTCCCCGATTCCCCCTCTCGCTCCTAATCATTACTCGATCGTCTTCTGTCCCGAAAATGCTACCTTGTGTGTGCAGGTTTGAACTTGCGAACTTGCAGATACTGCCTTCCACTCATTGTATCTCAACAAGCTCTTTGCTCAGTCTCTGGCGGTATTTGGACGCACAATAACGTGCAGATAGCCTCGCGGGCATTTTTACAGAATAGTGCCAGAAAAATGACTCATAGGCGCGATTTATATTCTGATGAGATTCTTGCGGAACTCAATAAAATGCCTGAGGATGTGTCGGACGGTCATACCTTTTATAACATTCTTCATTTGAGGACAATAAATGCTGCCGTGATATATAGAGCTGTCACTGGTAAGAAAATTTTGCAGAGAAAATTCATCAGACAGCTTGCAGAGAAGCTAAAAGTGAAGTAAATGAAAAATCAGGCAAATTATGATAATCAAGGCGAAGAATCTGATTTGGAAGAAGTCGTTCCAAAACGCCGAAGATCGCTGATAATGGAAAATTGCAGGGAAAATAAATCCTCAACAGTATGCAAGAAAATGTTTTGTGGAAAGTATATGGGTATAATGCGATGCACTGGCGTCAGCTGCACTTACGCGATGAATGAATAATAATTTTGTTATATTATTTTGAAACTTTGTTTGTTCGTCACAAATATGTGTCAAAAAATCTATATTTCAGATCCGAAAGACTTTTGTTGTTACATGGTATAGTAAAATACTTACTATTTATAATAGCGTTAGTTTATTAAATTAGTTATAAATTAATCTGTTCGTAGTATTTGTACGCGAAATGAGTGCTATCAACCTGAATGCATTACCGCATATCCGACTAATATTGCCTTTTTATAATTAGCGCGTTTATCTCTGTGTAAATTTTAATTATGTACATTTTGTTGCTACCCGTACCTAATTTATTCTTCATGTTGGTAAATATGGGTCTGCCTTATATTACTTTAGCATAAGATTTTTTTACGTTCTTTCGATGTTATATAATCCTAGCGTGATTTTCAAATATTTTTTTCAAAATTGACATTTTGAAGATGTATGAACTAATTTTCTTGAGTTTCAGATACTATATATAAACAGTACTTAGTCTGTATAGAAAATGTGTACCTTATTTAAACACAATATGTTGGCGCCCCGAGCGAGATAGCACCCCAGCGCTCCCCTACGTTAATGTTTATTGAGATATTTACAAAGTACGTGTTAATTTATTCATCGCTCTGCCAAAATTATTGATAATGAAGAATTAAAAGGAATATCATCAAGATTCTAGCCTCTTCCTAGATATAAATTTGTATTCAATATTTATTCACTCGCAAGTAGAGCTGCTGAAACTCGAC
This sequence comes from Tanypteryx hageni, assembly GCA_028673005.1. NCBI lineage: Eukaryota > Metazoa > Arthropoda > Insecta > Odonata > Petaluridae > Tanypteryx > Tanypteryx hageni. The sequence goes on along the minus strand of CM054112.1, from coordinate 50,264,689 downwards.
CATTTTCAGAATCTCGAGCTCGCGAGCTTCTTTTTAAGGTAAAGCTCGGGTAATCGAGCTACCCGAGCTTTTCGTAAAAATTTAAATGCGTAATAACCACAACACACATTTATATTTCGATTAAATCATTTTCGACAAATAAAGTCTCCGGTTTTAAATCTGTCGAATCGCCAGCGCCTTCTATTAGCGCAGTGTCATCCAGAAAAAAGACAAGTTAGAAACCAAATAAACAAGTGAGAAGCGAATGATGCGCTCTACGGCTAGATCATTTGGAACGACTCCTAATCTTGCGGACGTAACCGTCATTTGGTCGACCTGCCATGTTTCGCTGAAAGATACTGTCGTGTTTCATGTTTACTTCACATTTTCATATGGAGTAATTTAGCAAAAATAAGATTAGAGAGAATTCTGGTTCATAAATTTGTTGAGTTATGTTTTAGTTTTTAGTTAAATTGTTAGTTTTTTCAGTGCTTTTTTCTAAAAATAAGCTTCCAGAACGCATAGTTTATCAGTGAGTATATCATGTCGATCATTATTATTATGTTAGTGTAAATACCGTTTCATGGCCTGTCTGGATTCCCCGTCTATCCCCATTTTCACAAGTACGCCTCGGAAAGGCTCTGTGGCCGCCTCTGCTGAGTGGCCGCCCCGGGCGGTCGCCCACGCCTAGAACCGGCCCTGGTTATTATTTTACTTCGCAGTGGTGGTACGTATGGTATGGTACGTACAAGACATCATTCCCGTCCTGCGCAGTGCTGCGTAGAAGGTTTCGTTACTTAGGCTCGATGCTCGATCTTTTTTCATACAAAGCTCGAGCACGAACCAATTGTATATTGGCGAGTAAGCTCGAACTATTCGGCTCGAGCTAGCTCTAGCCAGCAGTTCTACTTGCAAGTAATACATAGATAAATGATCGGGATAGCGCCCCCAAAACTCTGGTGCCCAGAGCAGCCGCCCGGTTCGCCCGTAGCTCGGGCCGACCCTGCTCATGAGGAAATAATAGCTTTATTTTCTAGAAGGTTCTTACCGCATACATACAAATCGTTTATCACTAGCATTTTCAGTTTCTTAATGTGCCACATCCCAACATATAACTCTATGGAAAAGGATATGTCTTCCTTTAGGCGTAATTTCTCATTAGAGAGCAGTAAAATATTGGCTACGTTGAAAAATTACTATAAAACAAATGTAACAGCTTGGCAAAATTTACTAAACTTATAATAGCCTAGATGACGAAAATAATGTATTGCTTTTAATTTTGCAATTTTTGGATGTATGGTTTTCGGTGAACCACAGCATGTGCTGACTTTAATGGGCAACAGTTTCGTTCCCATTCCAGGAAACATCTTCAGGTCGACCTGAAGATGTTTCCTGGTGGTTCACCGAAAACCATGCATCCAGTCATCAAACACCGCCAAAGCCTTCGCCACAATTTGCAATTTTTATTCGTCAAAGCTTATATTTCTTAGTAAGGGTCAAATTTACCCGGTTTGGCGTTCTAGGGGGTGAGCTAAGTCCGGGCGTCCTAGTGTTAACGGTTTGAAGTGCGGTCCAACGGTTATAGTCTATGAGTTGTGTGACTAGGAAGGAAAACAAGGCGGATGGAATATTGCTCACAAAATTGTAAAACCTGAAGACTTTTGTGAGAAAATTGGCCATCGAGGATCAGTACTCCATATTTGAGAGGGTGAAAATATGAGAAATTATTTCCCTCATTTTAAGTACAAATCGTTGACCCGATTCATCCGACAATAGCTCATCCGATTCACCCGCTTTTACAGGGAAATGCAAAATCAGGGGTTGGCAACACCGGCGTGAATATTATGAGATTGTAAGTACAGGTTAGAATAGTGGAAGACGTGCTTAACAAATAAGTGTTTGTAATCCTTCGTTGCACTGTGTTTCTATTACAAAATTACAACTTGGAACTTCAAAAATAAAAATTCAGCAAAAATGCACGCAAAGCTTACCTTGTTCTTCCTAAAAACAAGCTGTAGAATGACGAAAACCAAATGCAACTATGTCTATCTTGCAGAACCACGCTATTAAGGTTCCACTCGTTGTCTACAAAGTGTAGCAGCTCTCGGGGTTTAGCTATCTGGTCTCTAAGGCTTAAGTTTTGCCCGATTCACTCCAACCCTATTCACCCGCACTTACCCTATCGATTAAACATTCTTTCAAATAGAGGGCCGCATTTATCACAAAAACGTCCGAAATACCCTACAATTGCGACTTATGGTTTTGGCGATAAAAAGTCGAGAAAATCCTAAGCAGAACACCACTTATTTTGTTTAAATTGTTCGCTACGACGATTCTATTAGCAAGCAAAAAACATTTTACTCTCCCAAGCTCTTATAATAATAACGAACGCCTTTGAAATCTTTGTGTATTCCATTTGTGGAATATACTTTTTCTTCTCGATGTCAATACATTCCATGCATTCATTTTTTCTACAATTTCGATTGAGTGAATTGTCAAATCAACGCTGGCGTTTGTTAGAAGATAGTTATTTCTTCTAAAAATCCAGTTCCCCAAAGAACATTGCGTCTCATTCACATAGATCCCAGTCATGATTACATTAGTTCGAAGCTTTTAACGTGTACGATGAAATAAAATAGCAATGATCGTGTTAAGTCAGCCCAACGGATGCTCGGATGTTTTGAGTGCGCAGGAAATGGGAAACACCGGCATTTTACCAAAGTTGTGGAGATTTAAAATGACAACTGCGTTAACAAAAGGATCAACTACAAGTCCCAGAAGCATTTGAACTGTAATAGTCCCAAATTAAGAGTCGGTATCATCGAAATGAAGTTTTTTGTTCAGTAAAATATCTTTTCAGAGGTAGCGACAGACATACATTCACTATTGTGGCTGTATAATTTTGATGACCGATGGAATACAGCACACGACTATTCTTTTGACATTTACTTTGTCAAACCGAAGCGCTTTGTGTAGTTACTGGGCAAAAGAGTGCATTTTCCGTTCCATTTATTAAAGAGGAAAAACAAAACCTAAATGTCAAGAATGAATTTAATGCGAATTTGGTGGAAATACAGCGGAGCTTTAGCTTGATCCGGTGCGCAGATTGTTGAATATGATTTTCATGTGTTGTTGAATTAAAATTCCTCACGACGAAAAATTTTCAAACATAATATGTTCTGGGCATGCCTATCACATTTTATTGTACCATTGAAGTAATCGGCATACAAGCTAGTTCAATGATCAATGATTTATCGCACACTTGCAAATACAGTGCTTCCAAGGACTTTTTTTTAAAAACAGAACTACAAAAGCAATAAAATATCACGAAATAGAAAAGTTTGGCACCCTTTGCTACATCCACATAAACTAATTATTACAGAATCATGAAGTATACACTAAATTCTCTAATTTTTATTTGAACATTTTTGACCCAAAAACAGACTTAAAATTTTGAATCCCTTTGAGGACCAGCAGTCTATACTTTCACCCTTTCACACGAAAGATATTTGTTATTTTGACGCATTTATACAAAAAACCTCTCAAATCATCGCATTCAAACGTAGCTCACAGACTATTCTCTTTATACTTCTACTGTTTATTATTACTTCTTCTGTCGTGTTATTGTTTTATTGAGTATATTAGATCTTGGTATTGTCTTTTAGCTGCCTTTGTTCTTTGAGCCTATTAATAGAATTTTACGAATGCTTCTTCCACAATGTAGTGCTCACGAGTTTAAGAAAAGAAACCCTGGCTTCCAAAAAATAAAATAAAACGAAACGAACTTTCCTCTGATTCCTGTTTCTATCACTTTTCAAAACCTGACCGAAAACACGTAGACGATTTCGGCACTAAATGAGAACTCTGTTATCGTATCTTTTTTCAAGAAACTTTTTTCGGGAGTGAGGGTTGAAGAAGGGTCAAGGAAAGATGGGGAGGGGAAGGGGACTCTGCCGAGGACTTTACCGTCTCTTCACCTCTCCACTTTTTTCTTCCTCGGAAAAAAGTATAGTTCCACGGGCAAACTTATTTCGCAACTTCATCCGAAATTTGGGGGTCTTTTGTTTTATATTTGAAAAAGGAGGAGGGCGAGGAAAATCGGGAGGATATATTGCAAAAAAGAAAGAATAAATATCGAACTTCCTCGGGAGTTGTTTTCTTCTTCTCTATCTCTCTCTCCCTCAAAACTCTCGCTTTTCGCGAGGCATGTCCTCTCCCTGTTCTCTCCCTTACGGACCGCTCCCGAAAATTTTCCTTTAGCCAGAGCCATCTGCGCCTACAATTTAAATCAGATTTCCCTAATTAAGACAACAAAGGGTGTAGTGAGGGAGAAGCGAAAGGGGGAGAGGAAGAGAGAGGGAATTTTTGGAGGGGAAAGAGTGGGCGGGTGAAGGATGGGAGATTAACGAGAGAGGAGAGAGAGGGAGGGAGAGGAGAGGATCGCAGGTGGAGTGGTGGCGAGGTGGGTAGTTTGAAGTTGTAGGAGGGTTTTAGTCGAGTAAAAGTTTGATAAGTGAAAAGAGAGAGAGAGAGAGGAAAGGGAAAGATAGATAAAGAGAGGGAGTGAGCGATTTTGTGGGTTGAGGTGGCGGCCCTGTTCATTCTAGGAGTGACGTGATGCCATGGCGTTAGGAGATAACAGATTTTTAAATTTATTTTTGGATCCGATTTTACAGCAGCTCTTTCTAGAGAATTTGTTGATAGAAAAATCTTTATGCTCCACTTGCATCTCCGGTTCTTTGGTGTTTTTTTTACCGGAATCCGGTCTTTCTCGTTTGAAACCCCACTAAAACACTTTCAACGAAATCGATCAAACCCCTATGCTGCAGAAATTACGCTCAATATTTCACGGCCGAGGTGTCGCAGTCACTCGTTCTAATATATAAGAAAATTTGGAGGTTGAACCTTTTAAATAAGAATAAAATTTAGCACAGGCGATAGATTCTTTTGGATGTCGCACATTTTGGAGTGATTTTGTAGTTTGCCAGCTGAATTATATCGAAGCAGAACGCATGAAAAACCGAAAATAAATTAATTAAACTAATAACGACCAAAAGAATTTTATATTTAAGCCAAAATGGATAATTAAGATTCAATATTTGAAATAAATAAATAATAATAAATAACGTAATTTTAAGTTTGAAATTATTCTTGTTCTGAGTCGTATCCGTCGCATCGTTCCTAATATAATGTGTTTCTTATCCTAATTCTCCGATGTACAAATATAAAATAATGATAATAAAGTATTGGAAAATACTTTATTATCATTATTTCGTACTACTACTAATTCCTGCCGTTATACTTATATGCCAGGCGTAAATATATTAAATAAAATTGAAAAGTAACTTCTTTGATAAATTCCAAACTCACGGTGCTTTGAATCATGACTTAGAGCCTTTATTTTTATAGTGCCAAATATGAATTTCAATTTTCTTTGCGAACCTGCAAAGAAATTTCTTAATCAATATTTATTAGAAAATACCTCCAAAATCACTTTTTGTCAAATATTCAGAACTCTCTTCCCAAGTCCTTTAAAATCAGCTCCTTACAAAATAGGGCAAGATGACTCAAGAAAAAGGTGACCTTTTTCTCTGGCTAATCATAAATCTTGTTTAAAATGTTTCTCGTAACCTTGTCGTTCAATTCCCTACCCTCCGTTTTTTATCGATAGCTTTATTTTTTCTCTCCTTTTACTCGATAAACATAAAATTGACATCGCCTTAGGACCCCCTTCACCCCTCGCCTCCCCATCCTGGACATTGGGCCTTAACCCATTCAACCAACCCGTTCTCATTTCCCTCATAAGGCCCTTGCCATCATGTTGATTGGCGACGAAAATCCTGGAATTGAAGCACTTAAAATGCAAATGTACAAACTCTACATTGCCCCTTGCCTGTTCCTCTCTCTCACTCATACTTTCTCTCTCTCCCCCCTCTCTCGTTTTTTCTTACTCTTTCTCTCTCTCTTCATACCATTATTCTTACTCCCTCTTTTATCCTCTCATACCTACGCCATTGTTCACCGCCGAGCGTCTCATTTGCTCGTAAATGTGGTTGCACTGTATTGTTTACCATTGCAATGTGAGTGAGAGATGGACAAAGACAGGGATTCTGAGATAATGCAGCTGCATTGAAACGTTTTCTGCTCATAACACTTTTAGTTTCAGAGCAGATAGAAAGTCGAAGGGTACCATTTAACATTACGTTTGAGATTTAATTAGTCGAATATGAAATATTTTTTAGCATAGTAAGCATTTAAAAAATATTATATTAATCTCTCTTTAATACACAAGTACGATTCAATACTCATATGCGTAGGTAAGTACATGTTTATGTGTATACAAAACGCTCAATAATAAAGTTGCATTTTTAAGACTCGATGCGCTTATATTGCCAGGCACCACTGATTACTCACTTCTTAAAAATCGTCTAAGGTAAACCTCTTCTACAAATACCGACAGAAATTTCAGTCTCAGCGACGCAGACAAAGTGTATGAATTGCAAATAACTGTGCTAAAGACAGTTTTAAGATTAAATAAAGTTAAAAAGAACACATTATGATACATGTGTTAATATTTTTAACAAAAATAGTTAAAACTCTCAGAATACCTACGAGGACTACAGCAGGTGTTAATCTAAAATAGCATAACATCTTTATAGATTGCAACTAACCTATACTGTTTATGAAATTACTTTTACGAAAGAGATCTATTTTTAATATTAATTTTATTGAAGCATGAAAAATTACGCTAAATGGAAATAAACAGTAAATGAGTAATTAATTTCCTTTCAAATGACAATTGTTTATTTCTTAGAATTAACAGAAGAATGACATATTTTCGTGAATAAACGATATTTTCATGAAAAATAACGATTGATTACTTACGCGGAACACAAAAATTCACTATCTTCACGTGTAAACACATTAAAAGCTACAATCCCGATTCATTTGCTTGGATTTCTTCTAAACAGACAATGTTATTTTTTATTAAAGAGAATAAAAGTTTTTATCTGTTTCCATGTTTGAATTTAATATTATGGCGCAGGAAAAATTTCAAATCTTAGCATTTAAAAAAACTAGAGAAATAAAAGAGTTTTTAAAATCCGAGGCAAAAGAGGTAGGATTTTCGGGATTTTAGCGTAGAGACTTGATATGCATTAAGGGATCCGCTAGTCTCACTGGATTAGCCGCGTTGGTTTAGGACATTTTGCAATTCTAATGACCCGATACAGCGCATCTAGTTTCGTTGTTGATGAAACAGCGACCAATAAACCCTCACGCAGGGTGCTTACTCGTTCCATTGCAATTTACTGAAAGAACAGCGAGTATCATTTTGTTTTCCAGGCCTCTTAAAACAATAAAATTTCGGGCTCTTTTTCTTTATAGGGCCAGTAGAAATATATCGGAGTATAATCTTAATGATTATAGAGAGTCTCTCAATCTTATGAAAAGAAATTCATTTAGTCGACAGAATGTGAATATAAGTTTTCCATTACACCTCGGATAGATTTTAAATAGGATGCTTGGTTTCTAAAGAATAATCACATCAATCTCTGCTGCCCCTCAAAATTCGAACTTCCACTTATTTGGTTAATATTATTATGCTCTTTTTAATCGAGTGCTTCCATTCGTGTCGTTATTATTATTGCAGATACACCAAAAATTGGCAAGAGATAGCAAGGTTTATTCAGTAACTACAAACTCTTATCAATTGCATATATGCTATAATTTACTAATATGTTACATACATTTGAAAAAAATAATTTTTCGGATTAGAAATTAAACGAGAGGCAGAGAAAACCAAAGGGCACAGAAGGAGAAGGGTAAGGGATTCGGATAATCTTGAGGAGCAAGGCTCGGTATACTGGGCGAGAATTGAAAGGAGAAAGAGAATAGAAGAGTTTCAGGTTCCATGTGGTGTACGTGGGAGTGAGGTGGAGAGAGGAGGAGAGGGGCGGAGGGGGGTGGAATGGGCGAGTAGGAGACGCTAGGAGAGAGGAATCGGCCGGGGGTTAAAAGGAAGGAGGGTAAAGAAGGAGAGGTTTTGCAGGACAGACTGATTGCGGAGTTTGCAAGGCAGTCCGGAGGTGGCAGCGAGGGAAGAGAGGAGAGAGGGTGAGGTTGGGAGATAGGTGGCAGAGGACGCTGGGAATAAGGGGTTGGGAGGAATAGGGGAGGGAAGAAATGGGAGGGCAAGCCGGATGATGGGGAACCGTGAGAACGAGCCTCAGGGAGAGCGGGGAAGTAGGCAGGAAGGGGAAAGAGGAAAGTAGGCATAGGAGGAATAGGAGGAAGAGGCAGGAGGAGACGATTGGAGAGGAAGGGGTTCGCTCAGGTGGAATAACAGCGTATAGGCGAGAAGTTTGTCGCCTGAGGGTTTCAAGGAGCCAGGAGTGCGGGAGGGGTTGGTAGAGGAAAAGGATGGGAGGAGGGTGGGAAGGGAGGAGGGTGGGTGGGGAGGAGGATGGGAGGGAAAGAGGGTGGGAGGGGAGGAGGGTTGGGAGGGGAGGAAAGGAGGAAGGTGGAAGGGGAGGAGGGTGGGAGGGGTGGAAAGGAGGAAGGTGGGAGGGGAGGAGGGAGAGGAAGCGAAGGGAATCGTCGTCGGATAAGGAGTCAGGGACGGTTTGTTTGCAATGTGGGAGGGAAGAGAAGAGGTTTTAGGACCGTGGAATAGGTAAGGGGGGAGAGAGAGAGAGGCGAAGGTAGGGAGCGAAGAAATTGTGTGCGCCGACTTGGGAAGTCGAAAAGGTGCCTTTGGAATCAGAGAGCCACAGATGCACATAGATGCGTACATATGCAGGCATTGACTCACATGCTGCATTCATATATAAACAACCGTTTGCGCTCGTTCACCTCTCTTCATATATATATATATATATATTATATATATATTTATTTATTTAGGCAAAGATAGTGCATAGTGTGATCGATGGAAAGAAAGTGAATCAGAAAAACTGTCGGTTCGGAACTGAAAAGGTGACGGTTGACTTTACTAAACCCGAGAGGTTTTATAACTTTAACCCTCTTAGAAGTGTTGGAGTTCATTTATCGTTAAATAATAAACGAACGGAAATGAAAAGCAAGTAAGGAGAAATAATCTCCGGAATTGATTCGTTTTTAAAGAACTTGAACAGTTTTAAAATTTTTAGCTACACAGAAAATCGATTCAAAAGATTCAACTTCAATTATTTCACTGACAATATGGTCGAAGTTATAAACAACTCATAGAAATCAAATAGAGTATTCAAAAGTTTCCTTCTCATATAACTCCAACGACAATGATAAATACATAGGAAATTAAATTAGTAGCGTGTTAAGAGGAATTTTGAATCGGTCGACTTTTCCTCCGTCGGGTAATTGAGATTGTTTCCTTTTAACTTGTCTTTGCGCAGTTAGGTCACGTTCAAAGCCGAGATTATTTGCCGAGACTTGAGGCAGGGACAATCTAGAACGGTTTGAATTTAGTTTTAAAGCAGCTCCATCTACAAATTTCTGATAAATTTTGAGAAAAATTTGTCTAAAATACCTAAATGAAACAATTATTTAAAGATATTATTAAGAAATTTTAGAAAAATTGTTTTATTGTACAGAAAATCGAGTTATGACTGACATAACTCGAATGCGAATGGAAAGGAAAAATGAGCACTTAATAATTACATATGAATATAACATTAAGAACAATATATGCGAAGCACTTTTATTTACATGGATTATAAGGATTTTTCATAGGGGCATAGATTGGTCATCAGGCGTTTTGGAAATCCATAGTTATCCTTACGTGCACCAAAATGCAACAGCAAGAAATCTTTTAAAATGTGGCTCTAATAGTGGATCTCATTACTTGCAGTTACTGCGGATTTTAAATAGAGAATTTTTGTTCGGCTCGAAATTTTGCTGCGCGGAAAACAAATCTATATCAATTCGAATCAAACATTAACTGGAGCAATTTAAAAAAACAAATTTATCCAGTTTCTATTAAAAAATAAGTCATTTGAACTCATTAAATGAAAAATAAAAACATTTCGTTTCAATTGTTTTGCCAAAAATCAAAAGTGTACAAAATGAAATATGAGTTTTTTATCACTAAAAATTCTAATAACCATTAAAATATTCTTCGTTTTCTCAGGTGAGAAAAACAAACGATCGAGAGAATTATAAAGGATAAATTATTTTACATACGTACATGGCGTTGAATAAACGACGAAATTGAAGTTAATGATGAGAAGAGGGAAACTGATTTCACCGCAGAGACATATAATCAAAGAGAGATTATTGCACCACAATCACCAATAGTTAATCCATTATAATAAACACTACAACTAACTTGTGCCCAAGTTGAATTGGAAATTAGGTATATACTGCTGGAAATCCATTCAATCAATAAAGTCGGTTATAAATTAATTGACTAGATCTGCGCAAATAGGTCGTGTTTTAACCGAAATAGCAAAGCTTTGATCGAAAGAAATTAGCAGATCCATTATTGTTCTCTAACATCCCTTCCTACCTATGCCATATTCCTGAAGAAAATCGTGTCCACAGTGGTGGAGACGTCGATTCTGAGAGAAAAGAACGCGAATGAGGTCAAAGGAGAAAAGTAAGAGAACCTCGAAGAAAGAAAAGAAAGGATGTGTGCGAGGAAGAGAGAGAGAGAGAGAGAGAGAGAGAGAGTGAGATAGGAATTGGAAACTGAGATGGATAGGGTTTTTGGGGGATAAGAGACACCCCAGCCCTGCACCGCTATTGGTTGAGTAAAACGAAACGAATCCCAAAAGAAAATCGAGAGTCGAGAGATAAATTGCTCACGGCGTCGATCGATCGAAATCTCGGGGTTTCGGGAGGGGAGGAAGGGAGGGAAGGAAATTAAATCTGAGTGGAAACCTGATCGGTTCGGCAAAAATCGCTAAGTAGGGGAAGGTAGAATAAATCATTGTTATAAACGTAATTCGGGTGGAAATTAAATAGCATTATTTTTCGGTAATGCGATGATTCCCGGCAGTTCATGCAATTTCCATTCATTGACCAATTGTCTTGCATGTCGGAAAGAATAACTATACCCTTAATCTTTCCTTTATTGATTTTATTCTGTAAGTCGACATGTAATAACATATTATTTAAGTTAAAACAGCTTGTTGTTTGATCATTTAGCAACAAGAACTTTATATCTGGCCTCCTCTACAAGAATGATTATTTTGGAAGCTTTATTAATAGCCAGTGTTAGTGAATAAATAAAAAATCGATTTCACCTCCATAAAATAACAAAAAATATTATTTAATTTAAAAATAAAAGATAGTAAAATCTTTTTAGATGTTTTTGTCTTTGATAACTCTTGTATCGTATTATTATTCGTCTGTGATATTGATTACAAGAAAATATGAAACGTTACTTTGACACTTTATAATAAATAATGTTAAAATCCGTACAGTGATTCAATTAGATTGACGCTAGATAGTTTTCATTTTAACTGCCTAAGATTAATTGATCTGAATAGATTTGTTTATATATTGCGAATAATGACTTCAATTGCTATTACATTGTTTTAATTTAACGCTTTACTCCATTTTAAGGTCATACGTATTGAAATATATTTCATAATAATGATTTTAATTGCCATGGGTGTTTCTGTATATTTTTTGGATGAAATAAAGCACAAAGTCCAAATATCATCTGCCAAAAATAGAAAAAATGCGAAAACCACAAATATCCTAAAACCGGACATTTAAAATTATTCTTTGTAAAAATTCTTTTAATTCAGGGATCGGCTACGCCTTTCTGTTGGATGTTACTCATCAATATTAAAAACAAATAGAGGTGTACACGGGTTTCTCGCAGTACAGAAGTGCTTTTCGTCAAATTCGCCGTAGTATAATCGTATACTAATGTATTTGCCTTAAAATCAGAAAATTATTTTCCTCATATTGCAGTAGTCCTGCTTTTTTGATCCGTTCTCAACACATTTATTTCGTTTTCCCATTTTATACTCGCACTAAAAACGAAATTTTTTAAAAATCCTTTCTGACAATACTTTACAAATTCGTAGTTACAGAAAAATTCTATCCTTGATAATGTGGTAGCCCTGTTTAGTCGATCCGGTTGAAATATACTATTTTGGTTATCTATTTATATGAGGATTATATATATATCATATAGGGTTCAAATACATTGCGTCAGTTCTATGGAAATACGTGTAAAAGAAACATTATTTTACTTTACATTGTGGTAACCCTACTCATTAGCTCCGCATTAAGCATCTTGATTTCATAATGGTATGCTGTAAAAATCTTATACACAAAATTTAATTGAAATCCGTTCAGCCGATTCATTTCAAATCCTTAATTACTGAAAGCTTTTTATTTGTAATTGTGGCAACCTTGTTTAGCTGATTCGGTTTAAATATAAAAATATGGTTTTTTATATGTGTGTATTATAAGTATTAAATTTGGTTATAATTGATGCGGAAAGTTCAACACAAATACGTGTTAATACAATTTTTTCATTCCTTGTATTGTGGCAGCCCTGCTTTCTATATCTGCACTATAAATCTTTGTTTTCCTTTTGTATGTTGTGCGCCTCCTTCCATACTCATAATTACCGAAAAGGTTAACTTTGCAATTGTGGCACCCCTGCTGAATGGATCCGGTTGAAATATACCATCATAGTCATTAATTTATGTGAATATTCTATGTACTGGATTTACTTGTAATCGGTTCAGCCAATTCTTCCTTGATAAATGCGTACGGACGGACATCACGAAGATAATAGTGCTTTTTAGCATTGACGAAAAGCACTAATTACTTTCCCCTTACTCATAGCACCATGGTTTTGCAAAATATAAGCTCTGTTATATTTTTATACTTATATTATAAATGTTAAAAAACCTGAAATAGACGTTTAAAAAATAGTATACTGGAAAAGTCCGCGCGAGTTGCGGCGAACAAATTACATAATTTATATTCGGTGCAGACGTGGTTCTGTGACTAACCGCTGTTTATGTGATTATACTCTATATATCCGGGCCACCTTGCTCTGTTCTCATACTGAATCGGCTCGTTGCATAATTTTTTTGCGGATATATGTAACAAATCCGCAAGGACAACATTTAGTAATGTTGGAAAGAAAACGGATCATTCCTTTGCTACTGCAAAGACATTTTGTGATGAGTGGGGTTGTAGTAACTCTGCGGATTACGATATCAAGAAACAGAAGAAAGAAATATTGGCTTTTTTCCTGACAGCAACATCAATGGAAAAAGGGAAGAACAGTCCTTATTTGCTCGACGTCTTAATACATGGTAACATTAAATGGTTCCGATTTTGTCAAAGAAAATAAGATACATTACTTTGACAGCACTTTTCCAAACCTTCGTCGTCTAAGGTTTGAGGACATCTTGAGCATTTCCACTCGCAACATTAGGACTTCAGTGAAGGATTGTTTTGGTGAAACGTCAAATATTCACAAGTGCAACTTTTTCCAAAAACATCTTATCTCGATGAGTCTTACTTACAAGCAGAGCTGCAACCCGAACAGAACCACTGAATCGAGCCGCAATTATTTTGCTGAACCGCGAACCGAACAAAAACAGAAGATTAATTTTTTACTGAACCAAAAACAGAACCAGATTTATTTTGCAAAAGTAGTTCGGTTCAAGCTCGATTCACCAAACACGAAGGAACATGTATTTCTGAGAGTCGGAAAAACCAGCGGAACCATAATTCTACGAAAATAATGACCCTGGCCTCCCACTTACTATTGTTAACAACAGGGAGCGTTAATGGAGAAGGAAAGCACCTACTGTGACATCATGCGGAGCACCTCCGGTGTTAAAGCTGGCCACCTGAATATATTCGAAGTCTATTTGAAACCAGGTTAAAGGGTCTTTTTACGACGTCCAAGAAAGTTGCCGTGATCTCTTTTGATATAGAGAATGAGGCGTAATATTTTTGTTTATCAGTATTAAATTAATTTCATTTTGTAACATTTTTATTCTCAGTATCTCTTAATGAAAACAGCATTTCTTGACACTGCATGGAGAAAGTAAAAAGATCAAATCTCAATTTGCTTGAACCGAACCGTGAACCAAACCACCATCTAAATTCCATCTTTGAACAGAACCACTTCTAAAACTTTCGAACCTAACCGCGAATCGAACCACTCCAAATTTTGGAGTGGTTTTCAGACCTGCTTACAGGTGTTACCTTGGATAAATATGTCGTAGGGGCACTCTAGTGGGTTGGTTGGCACAAACTGTAGGGACGGAGTATGCATGCTGGAATGGTTCAGGGACAAACTGATGTAAATTGGGTGGCATAATAACCAAAGGCAACTGGCACATGTTTGGTGGTATAAGTTGGAGGAGCTGTCGAGTGTAAGTTGTGTTGCATTAAATCAAGGGTTGTACGGTCACCTGGACATAAGTTTGATTGCTTAAAATCCAGGAGCAATTGTTGTAAATATGGGGGTTTAAGTTTTAAGGGGAGCCAAGTGCAAGTTTTGTGGCATGAGACAGGGGCATTTGCTAAAAATCTGGTGATGTGCTCCGCAGGGGTATAAGGTGTAGGTTGGTGGCATAAAATCAGGTATATATTGGTAGTGTGCCCCACAGGGGTATATGAGCCTAAGTTGAGTGGCAAGACAGATAGACCTGAATGGAAGGCGGACGGAATGTAAAATTTTAAAGTAGGGTGTTTATCTAATTAGGGCATAAATAAATTACACGAACAGTTACTGCCATAATAAGGAAGAATGTTAACATGCAATAACTGAAATTCAGAATTGTTTTCCAGTATATTTAATTGAGATATAAAATGCATTATACGAGTGTAATCAAAAAGTTTCCGGACGGTCGTAATTAAAAAAATTGGCTTACCGCAGGTCCTATTGAATGTTGTCCCCTTCAAAGTAGTCCCCTTGGGCAACGATACGGCGATTACAGCGCCTTTTCAACTTCGCGAAGCACTCCTGGAACTCCATTTTGGGGATGTTGTCAAGCGTGTCCTGCGACTCGGCCTGAATCTCCTCCACATCATCAATTCGGAGTCCTTTGAGAACTTTTTCAACTTTGGGAAGAGAAAAAATCGCACGGAGCTAGGTCAGGAGCGTACGGAGGATGGGAAACAGCTGTCATGTTGTTTTTAGCCAGGAACTGTTGAACAGACAGTGCGGTGTGTGCTGGTGCATTGTCGTAGTGAAGCAGCCAGGTCTGCGATGCCCACTTGCCAGGACGTTTCCGCCTGATGCACTCTCTCAGTCGTCTAAGAACATCAAAGTAATAATGTTGGTTGACTGTCTGGCCTTGTGGAATGAATTTACTGTGCACAATCCCTTCCATGTCAAAAAACACAATGAGCATGCTCTTCACATTGCTCTTGACCTGTCGTGCTTTCTTGGGTCTTGGGGAGTTTGAACTTTTCCACTATGATGATTGTTGTTTCGTTTCGGGATCATAGCCATAAACCCAACTTTCATCACCTGTAGTGACATTAGAAAGAAAGTTTGAGTCGTTTTCAAGGCTTTCTTGAAGGTCCCGATAAACGTTCACGCGATGGTTTTTTAGTCTTTTGGTCAACAGCCGAGAGACGAATTTTGCCGCCTCATGTGCAAAACATCAGTGAGAATGCTTTGAACAGACCCATAGGAGATACCAAGACTATTAAAAATGTCGAGAATGCTTTGCTGGCGATCCTCGTGGATGGTTTTGCGCAATTTTTTTATGTTTTCATCATTTTTGCTTGTTGAAGGACGACCAGAACGCTCCGAGTCATCAACTGATGTTTGTCCATTTTTGAAACGTGAATACCACTCGTATGTTTGGGTTCTACCCATAGCTTCCTTACCAAATGCTTGATTAAGCATTGTAAGGGTCTCAGATGCTGATTTCCCAAGTTCGCAACAAAATTTCACACAAACACGTTGTTCTTTCAAATTAGTCATTTTTACGTGCTGAGATAATCGCCGAAACACTATGACACTAACGCAAATAAAAACACGTAAAAATAAAACGCAGCTTGTTAACACCTTCAAACTTAGAAAACAACTTCACAATAATGTATACTTCGCATCCTAAATTGCGCAGCTACCTGGCACAAACGAGTGGCGCGCCATGTGGCCAATCCGGGGACATTTTGATTGCACTCGTATATTGTTACTGTATACAAGGTTATGTTATTTATTTTAGTGAGCAATAACTGTGCATTAGGACTTTCCTATTCAAAATAATAAGATTTTTTTATTCTTTTCCTTTCTCTTTCAACATATTTTGTTTTTGTAAATTAGAACCGTAAAGATTTCGTTGCTCATAGAAAAGTCTCTTACAAAAATTGACAGCATAAAATGAATTCCATTTTCTGAAGCGTTAACAAGATTTTCACAATCTTTGATATCTTTAATTTATAGGTTTTTTTTCTTTTTCTGTCGTCAAATTTGCAATTCTTCAGAGCACTTAAGTTATTGCATGGCGCGATTCTTTTGATGATGGGAACCATTTCCTAAATTAAAAGAGTAATATTTTAATCAATTCAGAAAAGCATTGCAAGGTTGTACGATAAATTTTTCCTCCTTGAATCGAACTGGTTTACCTCTGCAAAGGAAACGTTGAACAGAAGACCTTTTAACTGTAAATAAAGTCCATGCAAAGAGAAAGCGTACTAATTGGCTTACCTAACGAATTGGATGAGATCTATAGATCCTCCGAGCCTTGTTTGCTGTTTCTATTGGATCTAGTTGAGGATTCTTCGCAATCGATTTGCCACCAACTTATTTAAGACCCTGTAAGTAAAAAACAACTTAAAATGAATATCAATTCCCACCGAATAAACGCTGGAGCGATTCTAGGCTTTGTTTATTTCTCAAAAATTATCTGAAAAAAATTCCAAATTCCTACGAAACGGTGTAATTCTTTGATTTTTGGATGTTTTTATCTAAAAAAAGGGAAATGACGAAAAATCTTCTACTACAATTTTTAATAATTTTCATTCTGATTTTTTCTACTTTAAACCATTGCTCTTTATGCTGTGATCTTAGGAATTATATACTGTTTTAATTTTGATTTCTCTCATTTATTATGACTAAAATAATATGAGGCCATTCATGATAATATCTGTTTGGTAAAAGACCCGGACAGATTTTTGCAAATCTTCATCCATCACTTTTATAAGAGTGAGCCAACTAAAGTAATTTTTTATTTATTTTACAATAATTTATCACCCACTTGACACTTCAATTCGGTTATTTATTTATTCTTTTCGACCCAGAAAGCTTCCATTTTCATGTATTTCACTGATCTTCGTATTTTTGTTTATTCTTCTGCCGAGGAGAGGTAACTAGAGGACCCGAGTATTGAGGTCTGAGTAAAGAGATGTCGGCATCCATAAGCGTGCCCAGACAACCACTTCTGAGGCAGGACTGCAAGGTTCATACCGGTATATGTTAATTTGGTCACTCGATCCGCTATCTAGACGTAATGTATATTTTACAACACTGTAATATTTAAACGGCTGTAAAACATTCGTCTAACGATCTCATATCTTTAAACATAAGCACATTCATAAAACTCAAGCCTTCTTACCATATTAAACGTGACAGTTCCACTCCGTCCGGTAACGTACTTGCGATGGCTTTTTGGCGTATCCGAGAGGTCTTTTTACGAGGGACAGCACACAAGGTGTGGCGTGTCCTATAGGTGAGGCTTTGGAAAGTAGGCGTGGCATGGTATAACTCTTTTGAGGTGGGTGGGGCGGTAAAGGAGAAGGGATGGGCGAAGGAGAGGGAGATGTGGGGAGATTGGGGAAGGAGGGGGAGAAAAAGAGAGGGAGAGAAGGGGGGGAGTGGGAGATCGTATGGACAGGAGGGCGTGCGTGACTTGAACGAAGTGGACGAGGATATAATTGGGATCTCCGGGGATTCATTGTGCGCACGAACAGAGAACGCTGGGAAGTAGTTCGGGTGGGAATGGGGGAAGAGGGGGGGAGATGTTGTATTGGATTGAAAAAAGTATCCCCTTCCTCCTGCCACCAGCGTTGTCTTTCCGCCGAAAAAAAACTCGGTCCTGTTCCTGTATGAAATCTCTGCGTGACATCCAAAGTTTATACATATATATACATATACATATATATATCTATATACATACACACACATGCACACATATATGCATACATATAGAATGTTTTTGCGACAAAAGACAAAAAGTTTCAGCCGATCGAATCGATCTTCCGGTCAGGTCGGAAGAGAATTCGGTTTTCTCTTTTTTTATTATCATTTCGAAAAGATTCGCGGTTTTCGCCTGTTAATGGAAATCCGCGATGGAATCAATTTGTCACGTAATTGCCTCGGTTTGGTTGCGGATGAGGGATTGGGGTGTAGGGGAGGGGTAAGGGAGGGGAAAAGTATGTGCCACCGACAAGGGCAGAGAAGAGATAAACCCGGCATCCGAGCAGCCACGGGGACGTTTTTACAAGTAAGGGATGAGCGGATCATCCGTAATGACCTCAGGTAGCGAAAAAAAATTGACGCCGCATTGTTTCCGGTTCTTTTTCCGATGCTTATGGGATAAGAGATGAGTGAAAAAACTAATTAGCGGAACAAAAGAATCTTGGGTTACGGTAACTATCGCATATCGGTACATTAAAAAATCCTTTTTATCTTACATTAGAACTTGTTCTGGAATAATAAATTTATAACGATAAATATAACTGGAGAGAATTGTGGAACTCATGTTTCGGCTGAAGTGAAATTAGCATTATATGTATGTATTTGAAAATAAAACTGACAAAATAAGCATTTAAAAACTAAATTTACATAATAATTAATCACTAAGACATCTTCAATAGTCATAAGATGACAAAGAATAACCAGGTGTGCATTTCAGCTACCTGTCAACCGTCATCAGTGGTATTTCTTTTAGCGAATATGTTGGAGATAACTAAGTACTTAATGCCGTCAATTTCAGTCTTAAACACTTATTTTGCAATTCACGCCAAAAGAAAATAGTAAGCAAAAGGATTTAGTTTTTTGATTTTTTTTGCAATACTTAGAACGGGCATTTCAGGAGCTTTTGCTAACAGCGCGATCATAAAACCGATTAAGTATCCAATCACAATGGTTAAAACTTTAGAATCGTTCAAAGTAATTAACTCACTCATCCACTTCTCCCTTATGCTAATCCCAGAAAAAAACCTGTGCTAAATATTGTAAAAAAACACCTCAAGAGCTTTATTCCTTTAAAACACTACATTACGTCAACGATTTGCATATTATTAACGAACCTCATTTATTTGTATTTTACAAAAGTCTAGCAACTGTATCAAGGACGACAGAATAAGGAACGGAGTGCGTGGGCTCTCCCTCTGACACAACGCCTTGTGATAATTGGAGCAAAGACAGATAGGAAGAAAAAACAGATATAGGGGATTTGAGACAGAGAGGGATAAAGAGTGGATGATGGGGAGAGAGAAAGACGAAAAGTAGGAATGAGAGAGGGAATATAAGAAATAAAAGAAAGAGAGACATAGTGTGTGTATATAAATATATATATATATATACATACAGAGAGAGAGAGAGAGAAATAGAATGGTGTTCGAAAAAAGAAGGGACGCTATCTCGTCTTAAAAAGAAAACGGAGACGTTTGAAGTAAAAGCGTCAAGGCCAAGGGGGTAATTGGAGAAAGAAAAATGGCCGAAATTTAGGGTTGAAGGAAAGACGAGAAGCATGGCTTTAAGGGGATGGGAGAGAGGAATAAGGGACTTGATCGAATAGGAGGGAGTGAGGGGAGGAGGGTGAAGCGGAATTGGAGGGGAAAACGAGGCCACTGTGGGTGGGAGGGAGTGAGAGAATGAAGGGAGAACGAAATGCGAAGGAAGAAGGTCCTGAGGAAGGGAGAAAGGGGGCGTAAGGAGAAAGGAGGAGGGTTTTTTTAAAGAGCGAGTTAGGAGACCGGAATGCCTCAGCACGAGTTTGCCAACCCAGTTGAACTATGCAGAAGGGGGAAAGGGACGATTATTTGACGAAATCAATACGCTCGGCTCGTTCGAACGAAAGTGGACACCTCGCAAAAAGAGGCTCACGCGATGCGTTGATGGATGCAGCCCTCAAGCGGGATCGCTTGTTATTACGTGTCAAAATGGCGCGCCCGCTACTTGTAATGATATTTTACCAGGATATTAAAGGCCGAGGCGGGAAGTCAAGCGTAGCCGGTGTCATATGCCGGTGGCGTACGTCGATTTTGAATTTCCCTCATGGGCAAAGGAATGAAAAAAATTTCCTGCTTAGTTTCTGACCGGATCGATTCCAAAATTCCGTAGTTGCTGATTGGTTGGATAGAGCATATTTGCTCGAGAGAAACGCGTTTAAGGAAACTTAAATAAATTCTAAACCGTATCGAAAATATTTAGTATTCGTTTTAATAAAAAAATAACGGTCGCGCAGTAGGTGCCATCTTCAAGACCCGCGGAAACTACTAATTATAAGGAATGGAACATTATTAGTCATTACTCTATATTTTCTTAAATATCGTATAATTTATTCTTTTTGTGCAGAATTTGGCCCGGGAAATTATAATATATAAAATATTTTTGTGAATTTATTGTTTAAAAATGATAAAGGACGAATAAGGGAATTAAGAAACATGCTATGATGGATTAAACAGTAACTGTGATAAAATAAAAGGACATTTGCCACAAAGAGTCTTGCAAGCATTATGATCTTTTGCCAAATTATTCCTGACAATGGTAGGTATCGGAATAAAATTAACGCAGAAGATGCTATGTATCTCTTGGATGAAAATATGGTACCGGTCCATGAAAAATTCAGCTAGGGTCCATAACATTTCATTTCCATGAAGCAAAGCTTACAGAATTTTAAAAGCTTGACAATACTGAATGGGATTATAAGGAGTAACAGAAAATTTATAAATTATCACACTGAAGGTTGACAATCATCCTCTTTGCACGAGAGTACAAACAATTGATGCTATTCATTGCGTGCAAGTGACTAAAGCATTTTGTGAAATAAAATAACATAGCAGGAAAGATTACAAAATTATTATTATATATCCAAAAGTGAAATTGACTAAAACCCTACTGACACGTGATCAGAAATCTATTTAGGTGATTATCAGATCGAGGACGAAAAAACCCAATTTTTTTACGGAGAAATCATTTATATTCTTAAGAAAGGAGACTGGCATCAGTAAGTATTACGAACCCATTTGCCTCTTCCCTACAATTCACAAGAAATTTCCGAAGATATTAGCCTATCCTCTGAAACTTATCCTCAATTCCGTGAATCTCGGAGAACAAATTTAATTTATAAGTGTATTCAGCATCATGGATCATATTAAAATAATCGAAGAACTCATAGAGGCATAATCAAACAACTTTCATTTTTGTCATTCTTAATTCGTGATCAAATTATTGGTTCTATCTTCAGAGGTGATGTTATAAGCTTAAAAAAATATTACGCAGGAATATATCTCAAAGTACTTACACAGAGATTTAACTCGAAATATACGACTTAATCAAAAGATTAAGACAGACAAAGGAGAGCACGAGGGAGACACTACATTCGCATAAATACTCAACAAAAAATGAAATATACGGTAGATACACTAAAAATTAAACGGAAAATGAATCAAGGGAAGCGGCGATCACCTATATTTTCGTCGTCTCATCGACCAAACAAAAGATTTTCCACAGAGCTGCGGAGTAATACCAAAGAAGAGATTGTGTCCAACAATAAAAACACCTTACTCGAGAAGAGCTTTCGGAAAAAAGGCAATTTTCCATAAATTACAGCAAAAGCAATAGAATAATGAGGAAAAATCAAATAGAATCTGTTAATGACTCAAATAAATGTATGCACGCCAGCAATCAACAGAGAGAAAAGGGTAAGAGCGGTTAGAAGAGATGGAATGGAAGAAAGAGGGGGAGGGAGAAAGAGAAAAGGAAGAAGAAGGTTCAGGGGAGGGAGAAGATAATATAACAGGGGTTAAAGAGCATGGAAGAAGTGGGAAGAGAGAGAAAGAGAGAGAGAGAGAGAATAAGATGGGGATGTGTTGTGTGGTGCGGGCAGTTGATGGCAAGAGGGATGCGAAGAAGAGAAAGAGAGAGAGAGGAGTTAAGAAGAAGTTGGGATCGATCGGAGGTAATGGAGGAGGGGGAAAATAAGAAAGAGTGAGAGGAAAAGGATAGAGAGAGAGGTGAAGAGGCAAGGGGATAGCGTAAGAACACCCATTTACGGATAAAATCTCCTTTTCTCTTTTTCCCATCTCTTCCTCCGTGGTTATTTTCTTAGGGGAAACGTTCCCGCAGTTAAGTTTTTACCAAATTGTTGCTGTATATTCTGATTTTGGCTTTTCCCTTTTCATTACGTGTTAGGCGCTAATACTCCATGGTAGTGTGGAATAGGTCATTATTCAGGTACAGTTATGGTGGCCTTTTATGGTCTTCACGTCTTCTTGAATTAAAAAATTCATTGGATTTATTACGATTAATAGAGTGCTTAGTACGTATTTTAATATGCGGTTCAAAACAATATTCACTTTACATTGTGGTGGCAAAAATCCTAAAAGCCGATAATTTATTGTGTTGGTATGATAATACAGAAAATTACCAATTGTATCGTAATAAAGTTTCAATGGCTAAAGAAAAAGTTTTGTAAATCGCATCTTGGACATAGTCGAGTTTTAATGTTTTAACTTTTACCCTAATTCTCTTTCTTCCTGTCTTTCCTTGCTTCACTCTCTTTGCCGTCTCTTCCTCTCTCTCTCTTTCTCTCTCTCCCATTTGGTGATTCTTTTCCGCCAATCCATTACAACGAACACTCCATTCCGCCTTTCCTTATCCCATTTCCCCTCCTCCTCCCACAACTCTCTGGGCCGACCCTTTAACCTTACCCGTTTTCTCTCCCCATAGTCTCTTCCTTACCTCTCTTTTTATTATTTTGGGCTCTGGAAAACCAACACAAACATTAGGAAATCCCTACCTTTTGTCCTTTATTCCCATTTTCTCTCTGACTTTTTTTCTCTCGTTTTGTTTCTCCCTCTCTTCCTCTTTTTTCGATGGCTTCGGTGGCATGTACGCGCGGCTAAGTAACCAGGCCCGTAAGTGCTACGAGTAATTTTTCTTTTATCGCACCGTAACGGATTTATTCGTAATTGAGAAAAACTTTAGGGCAAAACGCAATTGAATAGTAGACGTTACGGTTCCCTTTTCGGCCATGATGATACGTTACGCCTGAAACGTATACAATACGCAACTCATAATTGTATCTCAGATATGCTCTCCTACAGGATACGGATTCGTACAATTTTTTTATTAATGGACAATTAAGTAAATTACGTTATTTAGACTTCATTTACAGTTTTGAAAAATGTAAGTTAGGTAAAATGGAACAAGTATATTACTATTTATCATCACCATTAGTTATTATATAATGATCATAATTAATTATAATATATAATAAAAAATTTCTATTCTAATTTAATTCTTTCCCTAAATAATTACTCATTTATTCCACATATAATTTTCAATTTAAAAGCTAGGTTCTACAATTATAAAAAGTAAAAAGATCCTTTTATTTGTTTTGTTTCTAATAATTATAATTTAAGGTAATTTCAAAAAGAAATTTTACATGTGAAAATAGTTTCTTTTAGATAAATGACAATTCCTACCCTATTGCGATCTTTATTCAAGAAATAATTTTATGATACAATTATCAAATAAAGTGAAAAATTTGAAGCAAATATTAGTCACTTTTAAGATTAGGTTATGAAAAAAACCAATAATAGTTAAAATCCTATTTTATACCTCAATTTTTGGACTCTATTCATAGTTCATGAGTCAACGTAACGGAGTTTTATAGAAGTAAAATAAATTCTAATATTTATGTGTATAAAATATTTGCTTTAAAACTTAAAAAATACATTAGTTTTAATATGAACCAATCTGTTTACCTGAATATCAATGATTCGAATAAAGTTAAGAGTATTTGTTTTCTTCTTAATCAATTTTAATCACATATAAATTTCTTGATATATTTGCTTCCACTGCGTTCGATTTATTTCCAGCTTTCCAACATAACGTAATCCTTGCGGATAAACATCGGTTATCGTTGTCATAACATTAAAAAAAGGTTACGTGAACCATAACGCATAAGCAGTACGCGGGCAAAATAACGGAAAAAGATTAAATCGGAACATACCCATAATTGCAATGAGAATAAAGGGTATCTCATTCCATTAAATTTGTAAATTAGATCAAAGGGTCGTTTCAGAGTGCGGCGTTATATTCATTAGGCAAAACGAGTCGATTGACAGAAGATTATTTTGATCTCGAACGAATTAAAGTCTTCACGGTCAGGATTTTTGGGCGTGCGATGCGAAATTTCAATCTTTTTTAGTGGAGGGTTGGGGAGGAGAGCTCAGGAGGAGATAGGGAGGGGAATTTTCCAAGAAGGGAACGACACAAAGGAAGAGAGAAGTAGACAGGGGAAGGAGAGAGGAGGGAGCAAAAGAGAGAGGGGAGGAGAAAGGGATATGCGAGAGGAGACAGGTGGCGTGAAGGAGACAGGATTGAAAGGATAATGTGACGAGTGGAGGAAAAAGCAAATAAAAGGGATTATGAAGAGCGTTCCACCGGAAGGATTTGATTAACGTCGTAATCCGAAAACAAATGGAACTCGCCCATTTGCATTGATTTGGCGAAATAGAGCGCGCGCGTACGAAATAAAATAACGAGGTTTATTTCGTCGCTGGGAAACGGAGCGCGTAATCAATTTGTTGTTAGAGAGCCGTGTAACTTGCAAATCGAAGAAAACAAACTTTCCGAAATGAGAGATGTCTTTTTACTGATCACTCGGTGATTGTGAAGTGAAGACGCGTGAAACGTTTGGATGAAATTAATTACGTCAAACTTCAGTTTTCATCCGAATTACGATATTGCTTAACAGGTTGACAGTTTCCCACGTTTTAATAGACTTAAAACGTTTGATACGAGTATGAAACTAGCAATGCGAATTATTTTTTTGTAACGGTAAAATTATTAATGACAAATCTTCCGTTTTCAGTAGAATGACGATATTATTGTTTAACATGTTAATAATTTCCCACATTTTAATCGATTTAACTTCTGGTATGAGTACGAAATTACCAATTGTTAATTATTTTTGTGCAAGGGTAAAATTCATTACCTATATCAAATCTTTCATTTTCACCTGAATAACGATGTTGTTCAAGAGATTTCTGTTATTTTAATCGACTTGTAAATTGATTTTCTGTAAGGGTTGGTTAGCGTATGTATTAGGCCGGTCTAATATAAACTAACAAGATTAATTCCTCATGCGAATTTATCATAAAAAGTTGTTTCTCTCAAAATATTCTTTTATATATTGTAACATTCATTACGCCTTCGTGTTGAGCGATGGGAGAATTCTTCAAAGCGCATTTATTGCCTTCGTAAACAATCTTGACGGCGGAGATTTCCTTTTAACGAAACATACAAGCCAGGTAAAACTCTTATATTCTCGTCCGGAAACCTCGATTTTTAGGCATCGCCAGAAACTCCCCGAGTGTCGTTCCAATCGAAACTCATTCTGGGGAGAGTGTTGAGATGGCGCTTCGGGGAGATGGGATAAGGAGGAGTTGGAGGAGTGAGAGAAGGAAGAAAAACGAACAAGGCCATCCCATCACCTCCCGGAAGTCTGGTGCCTTCCTTTTAGTCTGGAGTTAAGAGAGGAAGGGTAAAGAAGAGAGAGAGAGAGAAAGAAAGAGATAATGGTGTGGGGATTCCATTTTGGGAAAAATATCGCTCATGCCCCCACACAGAAACAATTTTCCAATTGCGAGATTTTTTTCCTCTCCCTTCCCTAGCATGCCCTTCCCATTTTATTCCGAACATTTTGCAACGGTCAGAAGGTGCTCCATTTTATCCCATCCGAAATAGAAAAAAAAACACAAAAACACACACGGAACCCATTCCTCCTCCAAAACATTTTTCGAGCGTTGCCGTTGTGTTAGGAACTACTATCCGGGGCGGTTTTTATAACCGTTGTGTCTGGTCCGACGAGAGAGGTAGCCGTTGAGCGCATGGCCATAGTTCTGCGAGTTTTCGAGTGATAACGGAAAAGAATGTAGGTTTGAGGGGAGAGAAAGATATGTGTGTAGTGGGAGGGGGAGAATGGAGAAGGGATGGGAGAATAGAGGGGAAGGGGTGGAAAAAAGGGAAGTGGATGGCAGAGAGGCATCAGTAGCGCGGCCAATCAGCAAAGTGGTTATACGTCACCGTTCCTAACTCCCAGGGATCAAGGGAAAGAGGAGGCGGCAGTGATATCGGGTTGAGAAGGGGTGAAGAGAGTGGGTGGGTTGGGGGAAAAAGAGGTGGTTGTGGTGTTATAGGGTAGCGGAGGGAGTTGAATGGGGGAAGGGATGGAGGTTTGAAGGGAGTGACGATTGGATGGGGTTTTCATCTGGCAGCAAAGAGGTCCGTGTAAAGAGAAAGGTCGGCGAATGATGCAAGTGGAAGGAGAGAGAGTGGGATAATGAATGGAACAGAGGAGAAAGGAAAGAGAGAGAACACCTGAATCCAGAAAAAGAATATAAAGGGAGGTGACAAATTAAATTACAAAAGATACATAAGGAGACCATAAACAACAAGCAACACAGTATATTAAGATACAAAAAATAAAAAAAACAGGATATGTATTAATTTTGATCGCGCGATTGATCAAATTCGATTTACATAAATAAAAACCTACACTGAAATTTGATTGAAATGTAGTACTGCTGAGATGACGTACAATACTTTCCAAAACATCTGGTTCCGCCTATTAATATCAGATGCAATCAGTATTATCAAACGTATAGCGCGGAAGTATCGCCAAATTTAGGCGTGGTAACAGGAAAAACGAAATTCATTTTCTAAATATAACAAAATATTCCCTCCCCCCAATTTTCCCCATTATGACTTTTTGATTGCACATATAACGTATAAATATTAAAAGATTTTCTTCTTAAAATATTTAGTAACAAATTAATAACGGGATTTTATTGACATAGATAATCTACTGTTGAAATATTCGTAATTGGGTATTTTAAAAATATTTGTTCGAACAAGTACGTCTTATCATATCATATGTTTTTTCAAATCCACACCCGGTGCAATGTTTCATAATTTGAATCATATACGAGAAGCAACGCCACCTTAAATGTGGGAGAGACGATAAAATAACTTTTTCTGTTAAGATTATTACGTGATAAAAAAGATAGAATGCTAGATAACCGCCCAATCATGGCAACAAAAAATTGTATTTCACTTTTCCTTAAATCTTATCACTAAACTCTTGGAATGTAATTTAATTATTCAGAAAATATAAAAAGCAATGCAATTTGATTATTGACACAAGTCAATCTTTCAACTATCTTAGAAGCCCTGTTGGAAACAGTTGGCATTTTGAAACTAGTTCTGATTATTTATTCCATAATATCAAATATCTACCTAAGACACTGGAATAATCTTCCGCGAAATTTAGATATCTTTGCTTAGCATATTATATCGCAGAATTTAATATATTATGCGTGAGAATTGTTTTATTATTCAAAACTTACGTTAGAGCATTCTCCGAGCAATTTATCTAAAGAAAAAAGTCGGACTTTTTTAAAACTGATACAGGTGCAAACGCTACCATTGCAATTTTCAAAAATCCCAAAAATATTTTCTGGAATATAACGAGTTAATGCTTAGATAAATGAAAATAAAAATACGGCATTTTCAAGTACTATTTTTAAATATATTTAATTTACAATGGTGTCTGATAAGGTATTGTATAAATGGTGAAATCTTTGTAAAAATATAATTTCAGTTTAAACGTATTACCTTAACTTAACTCAAGTACTCAGGCATAAAGACTTAATTTGGCTGCTGTAAAATAAAAACTAAAAGAACCTATCCATCGATTGCGACTTTCTATTAAATTTACGAAAAAAAGCATTTACAACGAACACCGTAAGATTCAAATCTGATTCTCATAAATAGAAGACGGACGTTTTTTGACCTGTATAGAGTACGATTAATAAATTAAAATCCGACCGTTCTCCCTCTCTCCTCCACCACATCAATTCCTATGCCGTCAAAGCGAACGCTGAAAGCACCTTATCGAATCCAATTCCGACAATTTCGGCGAAAAAACGATTTCCGCGAGCCCTTTTATGGATCATGTCTGCCGAGAACAAGTGACCGCCAAACAAAAATTCGCGGAAGATGAAAAAAAAAACAAATCAGCCCCCTTTCAAATATCACCGCCATCGTATACATTTCCAAGAAGAAGATTATTATCTTCAAATAGTCTGATCCGAGGAAAGATCACGCACTCACAAACCATGAAAAATCACAAGAGACCGCCGCCGTCATCGCATCTATCATTCTCTTTATTACTTCCGTGTCCGAACCCAACGACGGGATGAAAGAGCATGAAACGGGAGATGAAGAGACATAACTATGAAGGAACTGTTTCAAAATCGTCTCGTTTTAGGACATCCTCATAGTTTTCCCACTCATAGAAGGAGGGGGAGGAAAGGATGAGTAGGTAGAGGGAATAACGATACGATAGACAGAATAAGGGATCCGATTGGGTGAAATAGAAGAGAGCCGAAAATAAAGATGAAGTAAAAGGGAAGGGGAGACAGAGAGAGAGATTTAAAACCCACGTCAAACCCGCCCACGATTTCCTTTTCGAGGGTTTGTGGTTGGGACGGACGTAAGCGAGGAGGTTGGGGGGGGGGGGGGGGGGGGTGAGGGCTGAAAGGGGAGGAAATAGGAGAAGGGATGGGAGGAAAGGGAACGAATTAAGAAGATGAGCAGGAGTGCCGCAATTACCGCCCCCCACCTCCCCCTCCCACCGAAAACCCTCGAACGCTGCCCCTTTAGTCACTCTTCCCTCCTCTCCATTCTAATTGGGAAATGATGTCCGCAGAGAGCCTTGACTTCAACAAGGCGGAAGAGAAAAAGAAGGGGGGAGTGAGGGGGAGGTGGAGGAAGGAAGGAGGAGGGAGGGGGAGGAGAGGAAGGCGTTGGAGGACACAGGGGCGTGGCCGAGTGCTAGATGACTCCCGGTCGAGGGAACGCTAATTTTTCATCGGCCGCCGAGCCGTTGTCACAGTAAGGGGTGAAAAATTGAAGAAAGGGATGAGGTGGGGTAGGTAGCTAGGGAAAAAAAGGGAGGGGGTTGAGGGGGGAGGGAGGGAGAGTCGGAGCGACAAAAGGGAGGGAGAGTGGGATGGGGAAAAGATCGAGGTGGACGATACGGGAGAATGATCAAAAAAAGAAGAGAGAATACAATATGATAGTGGGAAACATGGAGTGTTGGACCCTCTGCGACACGCACAGTCACTCTACATATTCATCCCTCCTTCCTCCTCTTTGCTCATTTTCTCTCCCTCTTTAAGCCTCTATCTACCTCTTCCTTTCGCACTACGTGATTCTGTTTCGCTCTCTTTTCTTTAGCGTCCTTTTGTTCATTTCATTCGGCGCATTAGGCTCAGGCAATCCCATTTTGGCGTCGGTGTTTTTGAACCGTTTCTTGGAATGAGGTGTTTTTTTATACATCTCTCTTCAGTCGAAGCAATCGGCGATTAATGGATGGCGATAAATTTAACCTGAGCAACAATTCGAAGAAAATTTTTCCTCGTCATAATAAATACATTTTATTTCAATTCTAAAATGTAATTCTTAATTTATTTACCTTAAATAAATAATTATGCTTGTATACATCTGCACACATCGCACTTCCATAAACGAGTGCAGTCCGATAATCATGCATAATATATTTTCCAGTGGCTTGATAAAAAGGCGTAGGATGTTATGCTAATCTCTTAATATTCCACGCCTCTTATAAAATAACTCACTTAATCCAGTAAGCTTTATAAAATTTAATCTCACAATATTCCCTACTTACCCAGCCACATATCTCGCAGACATTTCTTCTTTATTCCGGGGAGCATTTATTTTTTGAACTTTACCTCTAAAATCTTCATTAGTTTCGATCTTAACGACGCGCCTTTCTCATGTTCTTCGTATCGTATTACAGATTAATTTTTTCTCGTTCTCAGATTTTTCAAGATTTTTATTTTTGGTATACATTTATTCCCTTGAATCCGTTTTCTCCGTGTTTATTCATTTTCTGAAATTTGTTAAAAAGGCAAATGATTCTCTTTTTTTGGGAATATTTCTTCTCAGAAACTCGCACTATTTTTCTTTCTATCTTTTCCTCTGCCCCATTCGAACTCGCTTTCAATGTTTTTTTTATTTTTCCTCCATTTGACCCTACCCCTTGGCTATGTTTCATCGGACTTTTCCATGCGCACTTCCCCCTTTTCCTCACCCCCTTTTCACTCTGCCCTGCAGTAATCTCTCGAAATCTCCATTTTCTCCTTTTTCATTACATGGTCTCTCTCTCCCGTTCTCTCTCTCTCTCTCTCTCTCTCCCTGCTTGACCCATCGGGCCATAATCCCCTTCACCTCGTAGAACGTGTCAACGTTACCTGTTTACATCGAATTCATATCGTACTCTCTCCTCCTTCGCCTCTCTAAGGCTCTAAGGTCCCTAAGTATAGTTAGCCGGTGTTTTTTAGCGGATAATTGCGGCCGCGTTACTAATCTTCAAAGTTTCAAAATCCATTGAGCAGAAGGGAAAGCATGTCAACGTTATAAGCTTAGTCTTTCGGTAAAGTAATTCCGGCCACGGTTGTTATCGTAAATGGCTATTCCATTATCTGCAAATTTTAGGGTGGATTTTTTTTCGGAAATGTTTAGGGATCGTGGTGTTGTGATTCTTAGTTCTCGCACGGAATTTAACTACATAATTTAGGTAAACAACAGAATATTAAATTGTCAGTTAAACTAAATATAATTTATTAATAATAATCCTTGTGTTATCACAAGTAACTGAACAAGAAAATATATTAACGTATGCGGACAGAAGCTTGAGACCCACAACCCCGAAACCCACAACCTCGAACTCAACCTCGAAATGACGGAACCTCGAATGGACGGAACCTCGAAGGGACTAAACCTCGAATGGACAGAACCTTGAGTTGACACAATCTACATAGACATTAACCCATTACTGCCCATGGCCATATTCTATATTTTATGGAATTTTTGTATTACGTCTTTGTCAAAAAGACACAATTAACATATAAAAAGTTTTAGATTTTTTTCAAAAACTGCGGATTTACAAATAAATATTAGCATCACAATAATTATTAATTTAAATTATCAAAATTTCAACAAATGCAATTGTTAAATCCAGAATAGTTCATATTATAGACCACTTAGCATACACTTTACATTAGTTTAACAAATTTTATGAATCCTATTGGCTTTTATATAGGTTTTAATTTTACAAAATAGGAAATTAACAAATTTTACTTCTAGAAAAACATAATTACATATGAAAAGTTTTAAAACATTTAGGGTGTAGAGAAACATTGCTGTTTTTACAAATGAATATTGTCCTCTTGGAGAAATGATTACAATGGCGAAAGCATGTTGATCCCTTGGTAATTATATGATCTCTGAGATCACGTTTTATTGGATCTAGTCCAAGTGAAGTGGATACGCGTGGACCTCTCCCAGCGGACTCTGAGCCATAATGTCGCAAAAGGAACAAAACACATTCCCTAGGAAAATCTAACAATAGAATATTATTACTCGATTATTTTCTATAAATAAGACATCCTTGTAGGCAGAAACATCGACTGCTCACGCAAAATGGCCACCGCCACTTTTTGGTTGTAATTGTTGTTCTGTACTGCGCAACCAATTGATCATTCAGATCAACCACACCTTTATTTAAATCGTACTGCGAAATAGCCGAAGACATAGGTAGGTTTATTTTCATTTTCTTGGCTACTGAATAGCGTTGAATATTTTAAAGAAAACAATACATTTTTGAAAATATAAAAAAAAGAAAAAAAAGGAGATAATACCTAAAAGTGACATCTTATCTGCCCAGTGGCAACATTTGTTACCACCTAAGTTTGTTGTTCAATTGTGGTGGTGATAAACAATATTTTTCTGTCGTTATTTTTTCATGTTATCTCTTACACAATTTAGAATTTTAAAATAGAGAGAGAGGGTATCATAAATCTTTCACAGAAATTATATTCTTTTAAAAAGATGACAAGAGGTTAGTGGAAATGGACGAACATACAGCAACATTTGAAATATTTGTTTAAATGGTACGGAAACAAAAATTATGCTGGCTTTTTATATTTATTATGGAATAAATTGAGATTGTAAAAAATAAAATTACATTTTAAGGTCTCACTAGTGTTAAGAAAAAAATTCTAAATTGCTTGGCAACAAATGTTGCCACTGGGCAGATATGGGTTAATAAGTGAGATGTTTTAAAAAATTGCGCATATTAAGTATTTTCTTCCATATGTATATGACAATCCTTCTGTCAAGCAATTTCCATGTCATTTCTTCATTCATGTAAATGTAGTGTTAGGAATATTTGATGATATCAAACTCATATATACACACATTTTTTGTTTCTAATTATCGTATTACTCTATACTCTTTGCGATGGGATGATGGAAGGGTGATCGATTGTTAATGTCTTTTCTGAAAATGAAAATATTTGTTGTTTTATTGGTCGCCCGTATACAACTATACATTTCCGAGAGGCTCTGCCAATTACTGGAGGTACACGGCCACAAAGAGGGGAGGAGTTTGTGTGTGTGTGTGTGTAAGAAAATATCTTTAGAAGTTTAAAATGGGTTGGTATAATAGACAGAATTTGTTTGGGATAGGATAGGTATGGCCTATTGAATGTCTGACGGCTTACCTGAACACAGCAGGTGGTTGCAACTTTGGTTAAAAATGGGTCACCCGGACCTAAGACAGGTCATTTGGGGTTAAGAAATGCTTTAACAGAAAGAGCAGTAATTTAAAAATCTGAGAGATAAGGGATTTTTAAAAACAGAATGACCGAAAAAGGTTAATTGGAAAACTTTTCCTCACTTTCCACTGCTTTGCGAATCAAGTTGCCATTGGTGGAACTATTTAGAACAGATACAAACACCATTCCCCATAGCGTCACTCTTAATGGAACAGATTATCTAAAACTTACCAACTCTGACTACTTGTTTATATAGTTTTTAAAATTGTGTCCTATTGGCTAATGTGTGCCTATTTTATCACTATATAAGCGCAGAATACTCTTTCTCAAAAATATTTCGGAAAATCAACCCTCAGTGAAAATGGCAGAGTTCATCAAGAGTCACAGAGGCAATAAGCAATTGCTCATTAAAGGCTATATTTACAAGTTGGACTCCAAAGGCAGCAATGGAACAGTCTAATGGAGGTGTATAGAGGTGAGATCAGGATGGAAGGCCATGGTATTAAAGATATTAGCGGTATACGAGGAGGTCGCACAAAGCACGATCATCCCGTTCGTCCTGAAAAAGTTGGAGTAAAAAGTATTCTCAATGAAAGTAAAGAGCAGTCTGCTACAACAGCAGATACGCCGCAAAACATCATAGCAGCTTGTGGTGCTGGAACATCGAATGATATTCAAGGTCAGCTTCCCTCCATATCAGTAAAGAAAAAACAAGTTCAGAGGAAACGGAGAGGTCTGTGGACAACCTGTAGCGCCAAGAGACGTTACGGACTTTTGATTGATGGAACCATAAATGCTGACATTCAATGGCGAGACATTTCTCCTGAAAGACACCGGAGCGAGTTGTGGACGGATATTACTCTTTGGTGCGCTGGCAGAAGTGGATCACTGGATGTGCTATTGGACTTTTAAAACAACACCTCCTCATTTTACTCAGCTTTGGACTATTCATGCTATCAAATTCGGGGCAACCATACCATTAGTCAACGCTCTTCTTCCAAACAAGCCCTCGGAGGCTTACCCGAAGGCCCTTCGTATCATCTGTGAGAAGAAACCTGGGCTCGTGCCTAAATCCATTATGATGAACTTTGAACATGCAGAGATTAAGGCTTTTAAAGAAATATCCTTAATACTGAAATGAGAATGTTATTTTTATTTCAAGAAAATGTTACCAAAGTACTGAAAATCGGGAGTTTGCCCTCAATGTACGAAAGATCTCTGCATTGGCATTTGTTCCTGTGAAGATGTGGAAATGGCGTTCGAATATCTTATGAATACGTCTATCTTTGAAGACGATTATAATGGGCGCATTCTCGCTCCACTGACAGATTATTTCGAACATAACTGGATTGGACGACCGTTGCGGAGAGGAGGAATTTAAAGAACTCCTATGTACGATGCCAAGCGTTTGAATCTGTACGAGGCGACTCTTCAAGACCTTCCAAAGACAAATAACAGAATTGAGGGATGGCACCATATTATTTGGAAGTTTATTGAGTGCCTAAAAAAGGTGCGATGTCTGACAGATCTGAAGGTTGGTCGATTGGAAGCGGGAATACATAATTAAAGGCAAAAGAAGCACATTTTTGCGGCAGAACGTATTAAAAAAATAGTTTCACAATGTGATAAGCGTAACATGGAGCAATATCTTGGTGGTATTGCTCACAACATAGATTACTGATGAAAGTTAAATTAACTACCATCCAAATGTTCTTCGCTGTATAATGCCTTTAATTGTATTGTATTGTAAAGTTTTACCATTAATATAATTACACATTAACATCTTACTTAATATTCAGATGGATAGATGCTCCGAAGCCTTTAAAGAAGCAATAAAATTATGTGAATTATGTCAATGCTATTAGCCAAAACGTAAACAATAAACAACATCTTGGTTACCGAATGAATGTAAGTAAATGTATCGATTTATGTTGCAATAAATCTTTAAATGTTAATGGTGAAAGGCAACAATGTTCTAATATTCTTTAAAAATCATTTGACTCACTTTAAAGGTATTCATAGACATTATTTAGACATGAATACATTTGTACACTTTATTTTGGCGTGGGCTATTCTTCCTCTACGGCGCGCCACGGTGTGGATTTTCCTTGCATTAATCTTTACGTGGCTATCTTCCTTTGAAGAGGACAACAATTAAGAAATTTAGCTTTGTTGCCGCCTGGAAAATGGTCATCTCAACCGATAAATTTTGCGCTTAAAGAAATATTTCGAGCAATTTAGCCTGTAATACGACAAAACATAAACAGAATAAAGATTTTCTGTCTTTTGTGCGTCAAATAAGCCCTTTCCAGTGACCATACGTTAATATTTAGGTATATGTATATCCACATCAGTGAAGGGCTGCATGGCATTTTGGGGTTTCTCCACACCATTTCCCATGCATTCTTAGGAAAATAGTATTTTGTTGACCCCATGGGGTATAAGAAACCCCACGGTTTGCAACCCTAGACCAAGTTCCTTCCCTTTGTCCATAGGATGGCCTATAAAACTTTTGAATTCGATAGCTTCAACGGTGTAAAAACGTATAAGGGACATAAAAACATACATATATACACTCATTCATTTATATATATTAGATTACAAATAGGTATGTACTTTCGAACGGAATATTAAACTGATCACGCGCATTTGTGCGGCAAAAAAAGGAGTTATGTATTAGACTATACCGAATCTTTACCTGGCTGTTTAAGTTAACGTACGTGTCTTTCACTTGCTCCTGCGAGCTCCTACGAGTCTTCGAGCGGCTAGAGTAGCAGTAGCATTAGAGTAGCTGTAGCTGTAGTGTTAAGTCGAACTAACAATTTACATTATTCTATTGTTATCCTTATGTAAATTTTACTTAACATTCTTTTAGGTTACCTAATTAGATTTGTTATAACATCTACGTTATAGTTTTTATTTTCTCTACCGTAATAGTTAACTCTTAAGTCTCATAGTTTTTTGCTGGATATTTCATTCTCTCCATTAGAAAATAATATTTATATCATAGTAGTTATTGTGTATTAGCATATTCTCGTTGCATTTGTAAGGTTGTTTTATTTTTACGATCCATAGTATTTATATATTTTTGTTGTTGTGTACTACCATCTCCTGTGCGTGATCTAATCTTGCTTGTGTTGTTTACGCCTTTCACTTTATATCTGCGTTTGATCCTTTCTCGTACGCTTCACGAAGAGCGTTAAAACGTGACAAAATTCTTTAGCCGTATCCCATCTCAGCTTTTGTTTTTATATTGCAATTCTTTTGCGTTAGTATATAAATTAGTTTAGGATGGCTTCACCAAGGACTCTCGTTTCCTTCTTCTTGTGCGACGCTGGTTGGTCTCCATGAGGGGTCGAATCATGGAGCTGGAGAGGGTGGTTTCGGACCTCCCTCAGAGGGTGGAAAGGTCCGAGGCAGCCTTGGTTCGTGTGGGGGGTGCTGGGTCATCCCTGAAAACTTGCCGCGCCAAATTGGCGGCTCGGGTTCGCCTGGGTGCGGTAGCCGGTAAAGCGATCGGGGTTGCCCCTGACTCCTTACCGCGGACTGGGAAATCCGATGAGTGGAGAGTAGTGTCTACTCGGGGTGGTGCTGCGGAGGCAGGGAGTTGGGAATACTTCGGCGGACCCTCTTCCTGTCAGTAATAGGTTCGAGGTGTTGTCGGAGGACGACTCCACGGCCATTGCGCCCGTACCCACTCCCGTCTCTTCGATGGAGGCCGGGCCCAAGGGGAGTCGGGTTGGGAAGGGGGGATGGTTGTGAGTGTTAGGTAACTCTAACGTTCGGCGTGTGATGGCACCCCTGTTATCCAGTGCCCGCCGGGAGGGAGTTGAAGAGCGGGTCTTCTCCAGATGTATATCAGGAGGTACGGTGCCGCAAGTGACCAACACGGTGAGAGAAGCGGTAGTGGCGACAGGTTGCTCTCGGCTGCGGGTGGTGGCCCATGTTGGGACTAACGATGCCTCAAAGAACGGGTCCGAGGAGATTTTAAGTTCTTTTAATGACTTGACCTCTGAGATTGCTCGTGTCCGAGAGGAGTCGGCTTTCGATGTGCGGCTTACTGTCTGCAGTATAGTTCATAGGATTGACCGCGGTTCTGTGGTTTGCAGTAGGGTTGACGGTTTGAACCGAAGGCTGAGGAATTTCTGTCGGGACCTGGGAGTGGACTTCGTCGGTCTACGACCGAATATCGAATCGTGCAGGGCACCACTGGATCACTCTGGTGTTCACTACACGCCCGAATCGGCTCAGAGAGTAGCGCGTATGATTCTAGAGCACAGTAGAGATTTTTTAGTATAGAGAGTAGGGCATAGTGTAGGTCAGTTTTGGGTAAGGGAACAAACGATGTGTTTGTAGAAAATAAGAATCACGATAGATTATCCAATGATAGAATATACTCCGAGCGTGAGGTAAATGCGCGTAATACGAGAGATAAGGAGGAAGTTCATAGTGACATGCAGGACCAATTTCGCGATAAGTCATTGATAGAATATTCCGAAAAGGGTGCGACGGGTAGCAATTTCAATTTTGAAGTGATGCCAAACAGTCGTGGGAGTGATTGTGATGGGGGCGCATGTAGTTTTAGAGTAGAAGAGAAAGTCAAGGGTGAGATTAATATTCGAAGTGGTAGTGAGACGTCGTGCTAGGCACAGAAAGTTGGTTAACGGATGTAATTCAGAGTCAGGAGATATTTCCTAAAGACTATCCTGACTATAGTAAAGATCGCGCCAATAGATCGGGCGGGGGGGGTTTTGATAGCGGTTAGCAAAAAGTACGATAACAGTAAGATTCCGATAAGTGACGAGGATATCGAGAGTATCTGGTGCCGCATTGGTAAAGAAGGCTCCAAAAAGATGTTCTTACGCTAGTTTTACAGGCCACCTAACGCTGGTGTAAATTGTATTTTAAATCTCGAGAAGCAACTATCAAAGCTTAAACTGATAAGCCAAGATGGAATGGTTATAGTCGGTGGTGACTAACTTACCCTCAATTGATTAAGAAAACCTATTTCGAATCTATAGGTAAAGAACACGAATCCTCAAACTTTTTGAGAGAAGGGCCACATAGGAATATTGAAACTGCTAGGCGGGCCGGATCGAAAAAAGTTTCAAAATTTAAAATATTTTATTCTCTAATTACCTAAGCATACATGCATATATAACTATAAGTAAACGTGAATAAAAGTAAGAAAAAGTTCTAATGCTAACAAATTGCCTGTTTTTAAATTGGAAACACTGATTTTATGATGTTTAATAAATTTTCCGCGGGCCGGATAAAATCCTTTCACGGGCCGTAGTTTGGAGACACCTGCTGTAAGGCATTAATCGAAACATTCTGCGAGCACTCTCTCTTTCAATTAGTTAGAAAGCCAACGCGATCGGGAAACATATTAGATTTATTAGCCACTAACGTCCCAGAAAGAATAAACTAAGTCACCATTGAAGATGGAATAAGTGATCATCTGGCCGATGCAGAGTGTAAGTTGAAAATCGAGAGGCACCCTAAGCCTCAAAGAAAGTTTTATATATTTGCTAAGGCAGACTTTTCAAGCTTCAGGTCGCGCCTACGTGCAATACTACCTAGCTTCCGTGATATGACCGAACGATCAGGTGCTGAGTCGTCATAGACATTATTCAAGAATAAAATGCAAGAGGACATCGATAAGTACATTCCAATTAAATTTAAGGTCGACTATAAAGAGCCACGTTGGTACAATAAGCAAGTTAGGAGTGCGCTTAGGCGTCAGAGAATAAGCCACGCGAAAATAAAAAATATGCCGTCTAAATCATCCGATGAGTATAGAGCAACTAAAGTTCAGACGTATAAGGAATCCCGTGCTAAAGCGAGAAATACTATGAGAGAGGCTTTTACTAACTTTCGGAATAAGGTATTAAATAATTATTTGAAGGAGGACCCTAAAGCGTTTTGGACCTATGTGAGAGAGGTCCAAGGTAGAGGCCCTACCATACCCTCCCTGAGAAATGACTCGGGTGCCGTAATTCATGATAGCGTAGAGAAAGCCAACCTGTTAAACGGTCATTTTGTAAAAGCATTTACAGCCGTCAGCGACTATTGCGTACTTTATGCACCCGAAATAAGGAGGGACCTGATGGACGATATAGTATTTTCTGAGGTGGGAATAGCAAAGCAATTAAGTTCCAACAGACATAACAATGCCACTGGCCCCGAAGAAATTCCTGCTTGCGTTATAAAAGAATTAGCTAAAGAAACCACCTTTTCTTTGGATAATATTCGAGATATCTATTTCCTGCGGAGACGTCCCTAACGACTGGAAGTTAGCGCACGTTGCCCTAAATCATAAGGGCGGCGACAAGGAGAACCCAGAAAATTACAGGCCGATTTCCTTAATTTCCATATCGTGTAAAATTCTCGAGCATATACTCGTTAGCAATATAATGCGATTTCTTTATAGTAATTCATTGTTAGATGATTGTCAACACGGCTTCAGGAAAGGTAGGTCATGTGATACTCAGCTCGGTCTTTTTGTTAATTGTATACTGAGAAGCGGAGAAAAGAATACGCAGGTCGATGCCATCTTCTTAGATTTTAGGAAAGCCTTTGATAAGGTACCTCACAGGAAGTTAATAACGAAATTAGAAACCTTAGGCGTTAATTCTAAAATCGTCAGTTGGATCCGTGAATTTTTAAATCATAAGAAGCAGAAGGTTGTTATAGATGGTAAATCTTCGAACTTAGTGGAGGTTGTCTCTGGCGTTCCACAGTGTAGTGTAATTGGTCCGTTAATATTTCTAATTTATAAAAACGATATCAGCTCAGTAGTCAGAAGTAAAATTAGGCTTTTCGCGGACGACACCGTCATATATAGAGAAATAAGCAATCTGGAAGACCACCAGTATCTCCAAAATGACCTAGAAGCTATTTCTGCATGGTGTAAGGAATGGCAGTTAGAGATCAACCAAAAGAAAAGCTGCGTCATCAATATCTGGAGAACCAAGAGTATCTCGTTGGATGTTAATTATTTGTTGGACGAAGCAGAGATTCTAGTTTCAGACTCGATTAAATATCTCGGAGTCACGATCCATCGTGATCTCTCTCATATTCGCCGATTGATAGGTGCCGCTAAAAAAAGCTGGCCTTTATAGGGAGATTAGTTCAAGATAGCTCCGAAAAAGTGAAAGAATTGTTATTTATCCTTGGTATGACCGCAGGTCGTATATCCTTTAGCTGTGTGGGATTCCTAAGAAAAGGGACTCACTAACGAGATAGAAAAGGTTCAGCGCAGGGCAGCAAGATTTGTAAAGAGGAATTACGATAGTAAAAAAAGTGTAACATCATTAACAGAAAATCTTAAATGGACATCGCTAGAGGAACGTAGGCTGCAGGCTAGATTTAAACTACTGGTAATATTTATCTCGAATTGACTAACGAATGAGGTAGTAGGTCTTATCAGAAGCCCGACATCTCGGAAGGCAGGACAGTGAGAATACGTTTAGCAAGATCGACTGTAGAACGGAGCGATATAGAGGATCGTTTTTTTCTTAGGACGATAAGAGAACATAATAGGAAAAGATAACGTAGGAAAATTATGGACCCTTGGTGCACTGTACCCCCTGCCATCCACCAAAAAGGTGACTTGCAGGGTATCATGTAGATGTAGATGAATCCGAGTCCAACAATAGTTGTTGCTATGGCAACACTCGTAATGAGTTATAATAGCAAAATCGCCAGTAATTACGCAAAATCCTAAGAAATAAAATCGATAAGCAAAATTTTACGATAAAAATTAGAATTTTCATTCATTTTCTCAGATAATAGTACTAAACTTTCTCCGATTTTACAATTCTAAGATATTTTAATATGCAATAGAAAACTACTCTGCACGATGGATTTCAGATTTCCTATGTAAATTAAATGGGAAGGATAGTTCCTGGAATCGTACTCAGGACTTAAATCATCGCAACAAAAACTATCCTAGGGAGCTCGACCCATGTAGAAAGAGATCTCCACCATGTTTCATGAAAATCGGTATATTGGTTCAAAAGTTAATAGGGAGGACGAACAGACAGACAGACAACGACAAAACTAGAAGCCTATTTCCATTCTGGGAAGTAGACTAAAAATGATAATGATATTGGAGATTGTATCCATTTGTTGATTCAGTTCATTCGCAATTGTGTCAATTCGAGGTACTGTCCATTCGAGGTTTAGTCCCTTCGATGTTCTGTCCCTTCGAGGTACCGTCCATTCAAGGTTGTGAGTTCGAGGTTGTGCGTTTCGAGATTGTGGGTTTCGAGGTTCTGTAACCAAACCATATACATACATATATATATATATATATATATATATATATATATATATATATATATATATATATAACATGAACAAGGTTTATTTTTGAATTTATATGAATAATCTCGGAAGTATTAATTCATCGCAGTTGTTTAAAAAGAACGTTATAATTAGTACTGCTGAACCAAAAAGTAAATCATGTGATAAACTGATTTTATATGTTGAAGCAATTTATATCACCATTCTATTATAGCTAGCGTAACTGACCGTCAAAATGATGTGGATTTATCATGAAATTAAAATGAAAACACTTCAAGATGCACAAGTTAGCTAAGCGTTAATTCGTAATAAGAACGTCAAGAAAAAAATTCATCTCAATGTCAAAATTTATCGAACCTTAAAAGATAAATATCGATCATATCTTTATAAAAATAATTTAAAAATGGAATTACGATGATAACTTATCCATACATATCCCCATGAACGATACAGTTGCCTTTAACGACGACAGCATAACAGAAAAACATACAAAACCTATTATATTAAAAGAAGATAAGCAACATAATCCAAGGAAGTTGGCTCAACTTTATGGTAAG
This sequence comes from Tanypteryx hageni, assembly GCA_028673005.1. Taxonomy (NCBI): domain Eukaryota; kingdom Metazoa; phylum Arthropoda; class Insecta; order Odonata; family Petaluridae; genus Tanypteryx; species Tanypteryx hageni. The sequence continues at coordinate 50,222,955 of CM054112.1, read as the reverse complement.
TGGTAATCATATTTCAGATGAAAAGAACAACAGCCTTACTTCCACACAAATTTGTGTAAAAGTTACGTAGTGGCTCTTTTCCTCAGAAATGAGATAAATAACCATTAAATAGGTAACCTCACTGTTTTCCAAATATCGTTTGTTTTTAATTTGCGACAAAATTATAATTTTAATTTGTGTTAGGGGATCCCAGGAAAACATTTTCTATCCAACCACTCGATCTGGTGCTTCACCCCGTGTAATAATAAACTACCCTTTTATTTTGCCGGATCCTTTTAAGTATGCTCAAAAGGGCCAGACCAAATGACGGATGGAGTTAAAAAAATGTTGGAGAGGGCATAAAACGGCCTCGTCCCGCCTCCTCCGGGTCCTTTGAAAATCGACGGCGGGGATAAACGATCGAGTTATTTTAAGCCATAAAATGATTGTGAATCAGATTTCATCATCACAATTGATTTTGCAATTACGTCCGAAAAGCAAATCGCGGAATTGATGAAATGATTGTCAATCCCACAATTGATACACGCGGATATTCTTGTCATATTTTTATTGTGATTTAATGATTTAATAATCATCTCGCGATATTCATCTCTCTCACTCTCTCTCCCTCTTTCGTGGGGTATTTCACTTTTATTTTGTCATAGTAACAAAATTCCCGCATCCATTTTGACCTACGTATGAAACCCGACGAGAAGCTTTATTTTTTTACATATCTTTTAGGCGAAGAAGATAAAGGACGAAAAAATGCGAGCGATGAAATCCTTGGCGACACGAAATTTTCCAAAGTATTGTCTAGTATTCTATTTTTGTGGTGGATTTATGATAGTAATCGTCGAACTTTCATGCATAGCGGGCCGCATTTTTAAATTTCAAATTCTTCAGCGGTTCACATAAGAGCTAACATGAAAAGATACACCGAGATTCTGTAATATACGCGAAAATAAAGCCAAAACATTTTTTAGCGTTAACATTTTGACAGTAAAAGTTTTCTGGATATAAATACAATTAACAAATGTGAACATTTTGTTGAATTATATGATCATCATAGCTTTTCCGGCCATAGTTAGACGAACCTTTGTTTACGTCATCTCCATTTACATAAGGCGAAAAAGAGAACGGCGCACATATTGTCGATCTTCTACAATTCGGTGAATAAACCGCGTGGATATACCAAAACGCAAAAAACACTTTGCTTGCCATAATTCCCCTTCCACCGCACTAAACCTCCCTACTTTTCTCCTTTCTCTCTCTCACCTCCCACCTCGATCGCTCCGAACATTTCCCCAACACACACTCCTCTTGCGGTGGCGTCATGGCCCTGCCCAAAGTACAAGCAAAAAGAGACAATTTTTTTATCCCGCGGCAGGTTTTCGCGCGGGATCCGATACTTGACCAAGCCGATATTTCATTTCGTCCCCCCCCCCCCAGAGCATCGGATTACACCGCATTGACATCGGCAGTTTATTGGGTAAGATGAGAGGAGCGAGTGGGAGGGAGAGAGAGGGTTCGGGGCGTGGGTAGGAGGAGTCTGGGTGAGAGAACATGAGGCTGGAAGGGGCAAAGCCCATGCACGCGAGTGGAGGGAATAGGAGGTTGGGTGGGTCGAATGGTTCGTGCTAAAGAAAGGGAGAGAGAGTAAGGAGAGGGAGTGAAGGAGAGAGAGTGAGGTAGGAAGAGAGAGGTAGTGGGAGAGTGAGTGAAGAGAGAGAGAGAGTGAGGGAGGGAGAGAGAGGTAGGGAGAAAAGGGAGATGAAAGAATGAGTGAGGGGATAGAGTGACAGGACCTAAAGAGTTAAAAGACAGAGTGAAAGGAGAGAGTGTGAGAGGAGAGATTGTGAGATGGGAAAGCGATATGATATAGAGTGTGAGGAGAGAGGTAGAGTGTGAGAGGGCGAGAGTGTGAGGAGGGATGCAGAGAGAAAGGGTGAGGATGCATGTGGAGTTAGAACCGGAATATTTTGTAAAATGTAGAACTGAAATTCAGAGAGGAGTAGAATAATTTGGAGTTCTGAAGGTTGGGAAGTCTGAGGAATTGATAGATTGCCGAGGAAAGAAAAAATAAATAAATTTACGGTTGGGTGGACATTTTGGTAGCGAGGGGTTAGAAAGGGTGTGGGATGTGGATGAAGGGTGGGATAGGCGTGCACGCGGGGACTCCCGGCGGACAGTAATCTCTCCCTTTCACAGACGAGTCGATAATTTACTGTCCCTATTTTTTTGGCGGGAAATTCGCTACCACAAATGACCTATAATCAGGAAGGTTGAAAAAAATCGAGAAAAGGGGAAAAGCCGAGGGGGGATAGTTCGTTTATGAGCCTCATATCCGTCAGTTAAATTCTCCGGATTAAAAAAAATCGATGGCGAGGCATTGGGTCGGAAAGGGCTTTAAAAATTCGGATTTGATCACAGGCTTTAGAATCCGAGCGACAAACATTAAATCGCCTGTTTCTGTTTAATCTGGAGAGTGTGTATTGAATCGCGCGTCATTGCGCGCATGTGGAGAGGGAGGAAGGAAGGATAAAATTTTCGATTGATGAAGTCATTTTTGCGAAACCTTTTGCATCTATTATGAAGCGATTCAGGGGCGTGCTAAATCGAACGGGGATGTAAATACGTGCCGTATATTTGCCCATCGATCATGGAGTGGCATTTACTTGCCTTCCGGAAACGTTTTTGCACGCCACTCGGACGGTTTTAAGGCTCGAATTTGACGTAATGGAATATAAAAAAGAGGACCACGAGCGATGCGTGCTGATGATAACGGAAAATGACGGCTTACTTAACCACGCTTGACTCCCGTATTAACGAACCAGAGCTCAGGTGCGGTGTGCAAAAATCCGCAACTGAGCGATTAAAGTGTTTAGAAATTAATTTAGTTTTCGAAGCAGTATGTTATGGGGAGGAATTTTCATGAAATTGCCATACTCTTTCTCGTGGGTCAGTTAATACCAATGACATGCATTTAAGGGTGGTTGAGTACAACCTCGAATTTCAATGTCTCTCTCTCTATCACACACACACACACACACACATAGAGATTTAAGATCACGTATTAAGGTGGTCAAAGGTAAATTTTGCAACATTATTTTTACGAAACTTGAAATGCGTTAATTATTGGTTTGTAGACATCCCATTCAATTCGTTCAGAATTTCTCATAGAAAAATGTAGCAATTACAATTAATAGAATAATAACTATAATATTCTAATAAAAAAGAAGAAAAACAAAACTTAACGGATAATTTCATAACTTTTGCGTGGTTTTTATGAGAATTTTTCTTTTTTATTATACGGGCCTTTTATGCATTTACGATTAATTAAGGTTTTGAAAAAGAATAAATTTTTGACGTAGTACAGGAAAGCCATGGTCTCTCTCAAGTTCTTCCTTATTCAGTGGTAATAATCTGACTCGTCATTTTCTTTTCCTCCTATGCCTCAAGGATTATGGATTATACAAGTAACAAATTAATAATATAGATCGATACCCCAATGTGCTAAATGCATAATGATGGAAATCTTCACTTTCCATGTTTAATTTATGTTCTACAAGCGGAAGAAGATATAAAATTGCAAATTAATCTCCACTATGTTTCAAAATCAAGCAAATAGCATAAAAATCCGTTTTAAAAACATCAATAAAGTTATAAGTAAATGAATTTAAAAAATTTCAAAATATATTGAGCAGCATGGTTGAGAAAAACAATATAGTTTTTAATTTAATTCCTTCCTTCATATATATCATTATATGAATTTTAAGAAAATGATAGGCTACATTGAAAAAGATCAGGCGCTGTGATAATTACTTAAAACACCTAAAAACGTAGAATTGTAATATTACAAAATTTTGAAATTGGTATAGGCTTTGATAGCAAGTAGATAGACATTTTGTAGATACCTTTTTCATTTAGATATTTCATCTGATTTAAAAAATTTGAAAAGAGTATATAATTTTAAAATTGATATTTGCACAGTGTATGGATAGCTTTGTTTAATAGTACCATTTATTTGAATGACAAAGAAAGCAATATTTATTTTTATCTTTATGAAAAAAGAGAACTATTTTGTACAAGCTAATAAATAGGGGATAGTAAGAATGTTTTGCGTAAAACATTCACTATAATGAATACACCTCAGAAGGTTATAAACTTGTATTTTCGTGATTAAAATTTTTATCGGCTATTTGGAATAAGAATTATTTAGTTAAAAAGTCAATGTAGAGTTTTGATGCTTCAAAACAGAACATACAAATAGGCGAAAAAAAGAACTCAATATTTTGGCCAGGATATTTCAGCAAAAGAGGCAAATTAGGCCACAGAGGACATTGTTTTATATTTCAACTTCAACGCGATATTGCATTCCTCACTCCGCGCGTATTAATTCGAGCGGCGATATGGTTAATCGAGTTCCTCCGCGCCTCGAAAATATTCCATCGAGTGGAAACACGACGCGTTCCATCATTTCGACGACGCAAGATAAGCCATTAAACAAACAAAAAAGCAATAGTGACTCGGTCGATTCGGCTAAGATCACGTAAAAAAACCTCGCTTCTGCCGGAGGGACGTGGCCGGCGGATGGCGAAGAGAAAAAAAAACTTTTTCGCAGCTGCACGTAAACCCGTTTGGATGACCGTCGAGCCTAACCAATCCGGTGCAATGCGACACCGTGACAAATTTGGCTTCCGAAATAAAATCGAATGGTGTCCAAAATACAAGTCCGCGCTCATATCGAAGGGCGCGGAAGGGGAGGGTGTAATGAAAACGAATCCACGAATGACAGAAGTAATTGCTTTTTGGAGGGCTCCGCGGATAAGGGGACGAGAGTGGGGAGGAGAAGGAGAGGAGAGGAGTGGGAGAGGAAAGGACAAAGCGGCACGAAAATCCGTGAAAAAATACTCGCATTTTTTTGGCAGCTATTTTGATTTCGAGAAGGACCGAAAGGGAGGGAAGGGAGAGTAAGTCAGAGAAATGTAGGAAGGGGGGTGAGAATTATGGGAGGAGGAAGGAATGGAGGAGAAATGGAGAGTGGGGATTTGGGGGTGTGGTAGGGAGGCCGGAAATACCGACAATCGAATGAGAGGTTAATTCATAGCAGGAGGCTTGAAAATAACTGGGTAGAGGAGAAATGGAAAGAGATGGGAGGCTTTTTTCAAGGGAGGAAGAGGTTGAGAGAGAGGGAGGAGTGAGAATGGGAGGAGTTCGCACACGCCCTCACGAAACGGTTGGGTTCGCGAGAGGACCACTTGAGAGTGGCGCCGCACAGCGGAGGGAGGGAGAAACGCAAACATTTTATCAATGCAAAACAAAATGAAAGAGAAAGAAGGGAAGGAGGGCGGAGGGGAAAGAGGAGGGCGGAGGGGGAAGAGGAGAGCGGAGGGGGAAGAGGAGGGCGGAGGGGGAAGAGGATGACGGAGGGGGATGAAGAGGGCGGAGGGAGATGAGGAGGGCGGAGGGGGAAGAGGAAGAGCGGGAGGACGGCGATAATTTCGGGTCGGGAGGTGAGAAGATGACTGGTCTCGCAGTAATGCAAAACCGCTCCCGACGATTCTCGTTTTGTTTATTTTTTGGTAAATTCATCGTTGGGAACAACCCTGAGGGAGGAGAAGGGAGTAAGGGTAGAGGGAGGAGAGGAGGGGAAGTGGATAGGAAAAGGGAGTGGAGGGCGATGAGAAAAAAAACGGAGAATCGAAAGTAGAAAAGATAGATGGAATTGATAATTAGGATGGTGTCTGTTATATAGCATAGAGGAAGTAATGAGAGAGGATAGGAGAGGCTGTTGCCAAGAAGGGAGAGGAGATATCAGAGTGGCGAACTGGGGAGAGAGGAAGAAAGAAGCGAGGAATGGCAAAAGGCGAAGTAGGAGAGGTGTGAGAGAGTGTCCGAAGAGAAAAATTGTCGTAATGACGGAGATGAGGCACAAGAAGAGATGATATATAGAAAAGAGTAGGAAAAGAGATGAGGAGGTGAGTGGGGAGAGAGGAAGAAACATGTTAAATTCATGAAACACAAACCCTTCAATTGGATTGTAGTTTATAAATTTTTGCATAAATATGGATCCCACACAAGTAAGTTTTCGTTACGATTCGTTAACCTCTCAGCGGTTTTACTGTTTTTAGGATATAACACATCAGATTTTGCATTAATTTGCAGCTTTTCGCCTTTTGCGACTAATTATGTTTATTATGTTCGATTGTAAATTAAATATTACGGCAGTGACACTTAAAAATCAGCAACAAGTACCGGGAAGGTAATGTTACGTCGGTGGTCACAATATCGTTACGTTAGCTGATCGCAATCTTTCATCAGAAACCGCTAAAACGTTAAGTTCCTGAAACAATATGATCATATCGTCTAGCTAAGTTGCCAGAGTCATAAATACATATCATAATCTTTCTCTCGAATTAAAAGTGTGAACACCATGATTAAAACTATTTTATTTCAATCATGTTGCAAAATTACCGTTTGAAACGCCTTTAAGAGAATCGTGTAAAATTAATAGAGTTTTGACGAATGATGCAAAACGTTGAGGATAAAACCATAGCCTCTGTTTAATAGTGTAGACTTTTTCAGCATCAAAGAAAGGAAAACATGCGCTATTATTGATCTCTCTCTATCTACAAAGTTAAAACGTCGTTTTTCATGCATGTAGGTAAAGATGACATTATCTGAATAACATCAACGAATACCCTACCACCCTTATTCTAACAACAGAGTAGAAGCTAAAAGTATTTCAAGTTCTCATTTTGTAGCGTTTTTCATTCAGCGGTAGCGCTTACTTACCATTCCCACGGTCACGAAACGTACTTGGTCTAAATTGTGGAAAAAACTCATATTAACGATGATTGGGCGGGAATTCGCATGATGGCGGTAATTCGCGAGCTAATTAAGGGTGGCCGCGCGGGACGAACCAATCACCCGGTAGTGCGTGCGTGAGACAGACCGCGTGAGAAGAAAATGAAACGTCGGCGCGTACTTGAGAAGAGCAATTTCGCCTCAAAATGGCCGTCACCTGGAGGGAAGAGAAAGAGAGGAGCGCACACGCCGCGGAGTAATGAGGCAAAGAGCGTAGGAGAGCGCGAGGGAGGAAAAAGGAAAGGCGGGGGCGGAAAGAAGGTTCGGGTAACGGTATGAGGGAAGCTGAGGGGGTTTTCTTTTTTTTAAGGGGCGGTATCTTTCCCTCGGGGGCGTTAGAGCGTGCCTCAGTCGGCGACGGGAGGATTTCGAACGCCTTCGTTGAATCGTCATGGAGGCCCATCTCCCTGCTCTTCTCCCACCGCTCCCTCCCACGCCCTTTTCCCTCACCTCCTATCTCCTCCTCTCTTTTCCCTTATCCCCCATTAGCACCCTGGCACCCCAACCTCCTCCCTTCCTCCATTCCATCGGCCCACTCCTCTTTGGAAGTCTTTCTTCCTCTTTCGCCCACCCCCCCCCCACTCATCCTCCCGCCCTCCCCATCCCACTCAGCCTCCCCCATCTTCGAAACCTGTTCTCTTTCCGCAGATTTATCCAGAACGACTCGCTCATCAATTCCGTTCCGCCATTTTCCCTCACCTCTCACGCTCCCTCTCTTTTCCACCCCCTCTCTTCCATCTCTATCGGGAAATATTTCCCACCGGAAGGGAAACCGTGCAACCGAATACGATGTTTTCGGGGAGCGGTAAATATGCGGATTGCCTCACGTCCACCGTTCGATGATCGGTTGTTATTTATCGCGGTTCCCCCGAAAGAGTTTGAATTGAATGCGAGGCGAAAATCACGCAATGATTTTTGAAGGGCGAGGGAGAGAAGGAATTACTCGTGTCTTATTTGACGTCGCGTAGGGAATTTCAAAGGTTGAAGTGCGTTCTTTTTTTGGTTGAGGTTGAAAATCGAACCTGAGCCTAAACAAACTCAATTCTTCATATAAATATATTCTTTAATAGGCACTTTGAACGTAGTATTGTTATTATATCAAGGCATTCATGATTCACTTTTGATCACATACGCAATGGAAATCTTTATTCATATAATCATAAATCGCGCTCACCTTTTAATAATCAAGATTTATAGGACAAATACCTAATATCTTAAATATCTCCAATTGTTCTTTAGAATCTACTTTCAGTGAATCGTCACAAAGGATGAAATAGGGATCTGGTTTTTCATAACCTTGTTATGGTCATTGAAATTACATAAGACAAGTATTTAATTTTCCAATTTTTTATACTCAAGCGCTTATTTTTAAAAATTTATTTTCCACCGGAAAACACGTTTGATAATTCTGTAGTGAACTACAAATTAAGTTTTAAAATAAATTACTGAAAATCTCTTTCGTGTATAAAAACCATTTCCTGCTGATGTTTTCCATGGCTAGTGAGTGCGGCGATTAATAAAGATGGAAAGAAAAAGGAAGAAAGACGTGCGATTAAAATCAGCGATGTTAAAACGGATGCAAACATTGAAGTTGATAACTGCGAATAAATGTACCAAAAATGATTAATTTTGTGCCACTTTCGGAAAACTTCGATCACGGAACAAAAAAGGACGCAATAAAATTGAGCCAAAAACGCGCAAATTTTCTGTAACGAAATTAAGATACGAATTTCAGAATTCCCCTTCAAATGGATCAATTAAGTTTTGCTATTCATCGATTCGAATTAATGTAATCCATGCTCAAATTTAATCCAACAACAGAGCAGGAAATTACGCTTTTTTTACATGTTACCAAATCATGCCTCCGGATGTCATTCCAGTCTCATTTAATCAGTATCGCAGCATAGCTCAAAGTAAGTAGCCATATTTTTGTGAATCTGCGTTGATTTTGAAGGACAGAACAAAAACACATTCATGTCAAACCCAACTTAAAGAGCTCTTTTATTAGTGTTCTCGGATAATTCAAGCTTGTATTAACCATTAAATTATGATATAGTGCTAGTATATATTTCGGCAGAACGACTGTTACATAGACCACGAAAATGTCTCTAATGTAAATAATTTCTGTGTATTTCAGGTTGGGTGATCGCTTGGCAATAAAATCCAGCAGAAAAGAATTTGAAAGGTATGTGTTACAATAAGTTATTTTACTCTAAAAAATAAAGACACTGAACTTTAGTTTGGGCAAACATTTAGCTAAATATTTGTGCATGATAACAGAGTACCATTGATGGATACATAGAATTAACTGCAAACAGTAGCACGAAACTATCGCATTCCTCTTAAATTTCTTCGAAGCAACAGTAACAAACATATATTACAATATTCGTAGATTTATAGCATGTTATACAATGTAAAATAGCGATTTAAAAAGCTGTTTCGTAGTTTAAGGAATCAAACACGGTAAATTATAAATAAATCTTACAATTATCTGCAAAAATCATGTAATGTAGGCAATTAATTAACCCAGGTTCGTGGAAATTCAATATAATATTAATCTATAACCAATTATTTATACGACATAAAATAGGGAAACGCATAACATAATTATTTCAACGTTCATTTATTACATGAATTAACCCTGTAGAGGACAGCGATAACATTCCTCCTGTAGATAAATCTGTTCTCTCGGTATATTTGAGCGTTTGATCCATTGGCAATGCTTCCGCCGTCTAGTCCATTCCTATTCAGCACACGCTGAGTCAATTCTCTCTCTCTCCCTGTGGGACACAATCCCGCAAACAAGCCGTGCTCTTCGGTACCTCGCCTCAGCATCCGCAATTCCTCTTTTCTTGCCGAGGCAAAGCTTCATTTCCCAAGGACTAATTTTCTCTCGCGGATGACATCCATTCCCTATGTCAGCAAAAGGGAACGTTCGCGCCCTTAGTATTTCTTGTCTCTCTCACACCTCCTTCCTTCCTCCCTCCCGGAAGCGTGGGAAAACGAATCGGTTCCGCGTCGGCAGCCGGAACAAAATCGTGATGCGACAAATCACCGTGCTCGTCGCTGCGATCGCAACTTGTAATTCCTTTCGCGCTTATTTCTCTCTCTCTCTGTTTTTTTTCCGACGGATTCGCTTCGTAGTTTTTCATTCGTTTGCGGGTGCATTCGATTTTTTTATTGGCAAACTCCCATTCTTTCATTTTTCGTATTTTTATTTTACAAAACTCCGAATTTTGATGACCGAGACGGTTAGGTCGGATGGGATACGTGCTCGGAAGAGGGAAAAAGACACGCGCGATACATGCCGTAGGATCCGAGGAAGAGAGGTGGAGGGAGAGGAAAGAGAGTGTGAGGGAAAGGTAGACGGGGCGAGGTGCGAGAGAGGAAGGAGGATCGAGTAATTGTTTGACGTTCTTATTTTGAAAAATAATAAAAAGACGGGAAAAGTTTCAATCACGCTTCAACGTATATTGTCAACAAGGCGCAAACCTTTTGCAATGCCCAATGCAACGCGAGGTAAAAAACTGACGTTATTTTCGCTATTGATAGCGAATTGGCGAGCAATTTACCGCATTGTTATCGTTAACAATAAACTAAGGCATTTGTATAAAATTCACATTGGTGGGCGTAATCTTGTGGAACTGTACAATGATGAACAATTAAAATGAAAACTTTACACTTTTACACAGTTTTCATATTTCAATACGACCCAAGTTTTGATGTGATACATCATCTGCAGATGGCTGAAGAGGATGTATCACATAGAAACCAGGGTCGTATTGAAATATTAAAACTGTGAAAATACAAAGTTTTTATTTCATTTGGTCATTAAGGTGGTTGTTAAAGTAAAGGGTGAATCGAAACGTTTTCCTGTCTACGAGAGCAGATTTACGGAATAATATTTATACACCCTCCACGTTAAATTGTATGAAATTAATTTTTGGTAACAAAAAGAGAATATTTTCGTAATAAAAACTCATTTATTTTAATTACCTGGACTATAATAAACTTCATTGCCTTTTTTATTAGAGTTTTGTGACTATGTTAATGAATTACCTCTCGCATTTATATATATTCAGAGGCATGTCTACTTAATGGATTGGATTAATGCATATAACGATAAAATTAAATCCATAAATTATATCTTATAAATAAAAGGAAGCGAAAATGGAAAATGGAATGCAGCATGCGCAGCTTTTAAATAATTAATAAAATTATTTAATTAATCTCAATTCTGTAACAAAAGAGCAATTGAATAAAATTCATTAAAAATACCTTAAGTGGAATAAAATGATAATATAAGTATAAAAAATTAAAGTTTCAAAAATATTATAAGACGCTAAAATTGGATTTTGATAACTGAAATAAATTAATTGAATATATTTAGGCCACTTTACTAAACACTCTAAACAATCGATTAAAATGTATTTTATGATGGATTTTTTATATTTTTTAGTAATAAGCACCTAATATATTTTTCTCCACAGTTAAGATTAAAGGCGAATTATTAGAAATTTAAAAAACGAACAACGAATCAAATTTTTGTATACCTGCAAGATAGCCAAGCAATTACACACTCTTATAAACTCATATAATCCTTATTTAATTCATGAGAGAATTTAAAAAATAATTTCTAAGTATTGATTGTATAAATCACTCAAGCCAAGTTATTCGCTCTGCAGAATTGTTTAGATTAATCAGGTCGCTCTCATTTATAGTTTGATGAGCATATTTCATACTTTTATGTTGATTTTGCGGACGACAGTAATTTATATCATATAACATGCTAAATAATCGGATTTTATTGTATTGTATTCAAATCAACGCTTGCTAAATGACCTAGTTAAAATGAAATCAGGGGTGCAGAGCATTCAGTTGCTTTTCCCAACTGGAGTTATTTTTTAAATTTATTTGGATTAAAATCTATATGGTGAAAGGTGCAGTACACACACACACACACACACACACATATACACGGAATTTTCATTATCTCTCATAAAAACTCAATTTTTCACAGATAGGATGGAAGTAAACAAGGAAGTATTCCTGAAAATAAAGCAAAATAAAGGAAGCACGCAATGTCATAGTATTACTTTCGTCACTATCTATCTATCTTCACCTAAAATTAGCAGTGTGAAAGGGTGGACAGATGTTATTCTTTTCTAAATAAGAGAATATAAGCAGCTGTGCGTTATCTCCGGCGGTTGTTCCCTGAACAACGCTGTTTACTGGGTTTACAGTAGAATGTGTCCCTCACGTTCCCGGGCTGTCGCGGGTGAAGCCGGTCAGATAAGTCAACAGGAACGTGTTAACATGCGGAAAATCTCTAGCGAGGGCAGCAACCTAACTTGGGTGATCCATGACAGAATTGGGGTCACAAACAATGGGAGAAGGTTCGTCCTAGGTTAAGGTGACCGCCCCTGGCCTTCGACCTCACAGCAAGGAAGGTATAATTTTATTTTCGCGGTTGAGGTAAAGGGAGCTCCGCATAGGCCTATTTGCCTCGGACCTCGCACCTTTCTAGGGAAGGCCCGGGATCAAAATACCTATGATCCCTTGCGGCACACGATCGGGTTTGATATAGATCGTAGTCAGAAAAAAATATTCCTTGAATTCCTCTGTTCTACAGAAAGCAAAACTTTTTATTTTTGTGTCAAAAAATAATTTTTTAAATATTAGATGTGAGAAAATTTCTTTTTTTGACCTTTTCCGCCATGTAAAAATTTTGCATTCGTGATAGGGACGATTCTAAAAATATAAACGGCTTACTGTGCTAGCTTCGTCCGTATGTACGCCCATCGGGATGCATATATACAAGGATTTTTACTATAAAGGTATTTAGATGAATTTTTTTATTTTGGATATAATAGTAGAAGATAAACATCACTCGATTGTGGCCACAACTTTACAGGGTAAAACAAATCCTTTCCTTTAATTCATATCTATTCGAGAAAATATTTTTCAGTAGATATAGATCAAAATGTAGGAAATAACTTGCCATAAAATTATTTTTTATGGGATGCCCTGTTTTCTATGAAACGACTGTACAAAATTATTTATGTAACGTATGCACCGTATAATCATTTTATATGCGAGCCTTTTTTCGAAGTGCACGAATAAAACGGCATGTGTGTGTGTCATATCGTCCAATCAGGAGAGTCGATTTCCATTTATATTGAAATTTGGAGAGAATATGACATGCTTGGGTCAAATCGCTCATCCAGAGCTATCATGTTACTAGAAATAAAACCTGAAAATCCAACTCCTAAATCATAGCACGGAATTCTGTCGAATTTGGCATTTAGAAATTTAAATAATTACAGCGGATCATATTTATATTATATTTGCATCGTGTTGTTCTATTAGGGATAACAACTTACTGGAAAAAATAAATTTCATCGCAAAATACATTGCCAGAAACGCTACTAATTCAATGCTACTCTTCTAACGTGTATCAGTCCTATTTGTTCTCTATCGAGTTTTAGCCTACTTTCCAGAATGGAAATAGGTTTATAGTTTCGTCGTCGTGCCTGTCTGTCAGTCTGATGTCTGTCTGTCTGTTCCCATTATTAACTTTTGAACCAATTGACCGATTTTCATGACACTTGGTGGAAATATCTTGCTACTTGGGTCGAGCTCCCGAGGATAGTTTTTGTTGCGAAAATTGAAAGTCCCGGGTTCGATTCCAGGAACTATCCTTCCCATTTGATTTACGTAGAAAATTTTAAATCCATCGTGCAGGGTAATTTTCTCTTGCACATTAAAATATCTTGGAACTGTAATACCGTAGCGGGATTTGTACTATTCTCTGAGGAAATAAATGAAGATTCTAATTTTTATCATAGAAATTTGATTATCAATCGTATTTCTTCGAATATTTCATAAATACCGGGGTTTTTGCATTTTTGTCACTCATTACGAGTGTTGCCATCGCAACGACTCTTGTTGGACTCGGATTCGGTATAGTCTAGTATATACACGCGTTATTTTTGCCAGAAAAATACTTCTAATCAATTTAGTTTTCCGTTCGAATGTATTTTTAATATTTTATAATGCTAAATTACAAAATTTGGGAACACAAAGAGCAGCATATCCGCGGTGATTTTAGAGCTATTAAACTCAATATAAGTATTAAATAAATGATCAAATTAAAATTAGGCATCATAAGTTCCTTTGGATCATCTTGTTACGCATATTTTCTTTGTTTCTTCAATACTCGATTACCGATGGAATTTTGAAGGCCCAATTTAATGAAAATGCCACTCGTTATTGCGAAGGTCCATGTGTGAGAGAAATATTGGTTTTCGACTCGGAGAGGTCGATTTCGTGGAATAATAAAATATTTTCATGGAATAAATGATAAAATTTGTTGAAATATACGGTCGCTTTGAGATTCATGCTAAATTATTTCTAAGGAAGTGATAATATAGATATCAATAAGTTTTCGAAACTGTATGTGATATAAACGGCTTGTGTGTATCTGCTTTAAAAATTATATTTCCGACTCCTAAAAAGTACTATATCCATATGGTACCTTTAGATATATTAAGGATGGATAAAGGTATCTAGTATCCATCTGATATTTGATCTCTAATGAAGAAAGAGAGAAAGAGAATCCGAAATTTCTTTAAAATTATCTCCCGTTTTCATGCGTTCCATCATTGGGGGTTTCTTCTATAATACTGCTCCAAGTCATTACGACAACCCTCTTATATTCCTTTATATCGGTTTCGACCGATTCGGTTTTCATCCACCTAACTTAATACGCGTGCTTCACAGTGGGTTATATACTTTGATAGGGTAACGTAGGATCCATTCCTGGACGCCTCAATTTGGCAAAGGGTAAGATTTCTGGGAGAGACTTATATATCGCTGGAATGGTTACTGGTTGGATATCCTTGCAGACAAGCAGGGGAGGTTAGCAAGAGAAGAGAGTAGAGGGAGAGAGGAAGGAGGGTAAGCGATAGGAGTCGGTCTGAAAAGGGGCGTGGTCGTGGCATAAGCGGAAGTCGAGGCATCCGCCATGGGCGCGCAGACTGTCCTGGTAGGAGGAACGGAGGACGTGGAACTATGCGGGGGCGTTGAGGGCTGCAGGGTGTGATAGAGGGGGTAAGGGAGTTGAGCAGGGTCAAGAGGGAGAGAAGGCGAGGCGAGGGAGATGGGGGAAAGGGAGGGTTCGGGTTGTTGGAAGGGTGCAAAGCCGTGGAGCAAGGGATGCCTTGTACGTGAGGTATGGGCTGCGAAGAGGAGAGAGAGAGAGGGGGAGGGTGGGAGGGAGGGAGGAGGGAGAGAGAGTGCGTGCTGACTTGAAGAATCGGAAATACTAGGAAAGAGAAGGATTCTAGGAAGAGGAATAGGATAGCGAAAATAGAACAGGGGAGGAAAGCACCGATCCGGGTGGAGATGGAAGGTTATTCGGCCAATTTATTATCATTTCGTGACGTAACTTTAATCGACAAAGTAAGCAGAAGAGGTGAAATGCACCAATTTCGCTTTTAATTATTCCCAAGTATTTATCAAGAAAGATAATAATGTGCGTTTAAATTCTTAAAACAGATTTTCTCAATAAAAGAATCTTCAAAATAAGTAGGTGCTGGAAAAATTCACGATACACTTCTTTGTGTGACTTGTTTCATAATACGATTTTAGCGAGCCTTACAGCCGCCATTTAATATATTCAGTTGCTCCTCAAAAAATTCAGCGATATGTTGTTTCCTCTAGTAAATTGGTAAAACCTGAATACATTTCAAAATAAAATTATACACTTGGTCTTTTACAATCTAATTCCGGGGAATAACACTGATGGCGGCCGCCTGATCCCAAATGCCCATATAGTTTTCACATCCTTTTCACGATTACTGAAGACACCTAAGTGAGCAATTGTTTTCCCAATATGATTTTTAAACACTCATTTTGTGAATGAATGCGCTTTATCGGTGACCCCGCGGAGAACATATAAAATATGAAGTAGTGAAAAAATTGTTGCATTAAATTTGGGGCAATGAAATATACGAAGGAATTCAGGAAGTACTGTTGTTGGTAAAGGGTATGAGAAGCACAGAAGATGGAAAACCGAAAAGATATCAAAGGATAGAGGAGCAAAGGGGAAGTAGGAAAGGGGAGAAACAGAAGGATACAAGGAAGGAGGGAGTGGAGAAAGGAATTTAAGGTATGAAAATATTGAGGAGTTGGAGGAGTAGGAGAACGAGAGAGAGAGAGAGAGAGGAGATGAGAGGATGAAATTATAAACGACTCGGTTTCTTATTAATCGACGATTATAGCAGAAATATTCCAAATGAAAATATTAAAAAATGCTGGATTAATCTGAAGGAAGGTTTTATGAATGATTCATGATAAATAATTTATAGCTAAATTCAGTGATGTAGCTAAGTCCACGCATCCTAAACGATGCATAGGGATCCAGCGGTGCAGGGGGCACACTAAGAATTACTAAAATCATAATATTTTATTTTTGTTAAATATATTTTTTCATAATATTTTACACACACACCCGCTTATATATAAAGAGAAAATGTATTCTTTATAAATGTGTGTGGGTGTGTGTGAGTATGACGTATGTATATATCTACAGAATAATTTCCCCTCTTTATCTACGATATCAAACTTTCAGTGATGAATGTGTAATTATGATAATTAAATGTTATTTCTGCGTTAATATTTTATTTGTTATTGGGAATGAGGGAGCACTAATAATTATTGCAGCCGTAATTACCCTAAGGTAATGAAAAAATTTTGAATGGTCAAATTATATTAATTATCTAATAGGGAACTCTTGTATAAACGCTTTATTCATTTGATCCTATTATCAAAATTATTTCAAAAATATAACTGGCCAATCAATGAATGCAAACCTAATATATAACTTAGTTGTACCAAACATATAAACAAACGTCATAACATCAACGAATTTGTTTTCGCAATGGTAAGTTTAATGGGAAGTATGAGCAATCGTAGACGAAGGCAAAAGGAGGGAGGAACACGGAGAGTAGGAGGCAGTTTAAAGCATAGATGGTTTGAGACAGATAAGGAGTGTAACTCAACTCCTTCGATAGGATAAAGGGAGGAGTGGGAGATTGCGAGACGCAAATGGAGATGGCGTCTGAGGACGGCGAGGGATTAATGAGAGGGGGAGGTAGGAGCACATTGGAGGGGAGAGAGGGCGAAAGGGAGAGGTGAGAGGAAATTTACGGTGAGGAGAACGGAACTGGAGGAGACACTCAAGCGAGGACAGAGACGGGGAAGGGGATGTATGAACGCACCGAGGAGCGTAATCATCTCATATTTTCAAGGTGGCCTCGCTATTTAAAATTAAATACCCTAAACCCTGTGTCACTTTCAACATGAATCTGATGACTTTCTCTTATCCCGTTTTTGCGTTTTTATACCATTGTGCTATGATGTGGAACTCGGCATGAGATTTGAAACGACATTTCCAAGTGTTTTGCATAATCGGAACTTATTAAATCATCCGCTATCTATAGAATTTGTAAGTATTAAGACGAGAATGCGTCTAAGTAATGAATAAATTCAAAATGTTGACCGATCCAATGGAATTAAAAACTCAAGTGAATGGAGGGAAATACGAGAAAATGAATGAAATTTTTTTTTTAAATTGCAGCTTCATTACACGGATGTTATATAAGGTCAATATAAATAAATGTTGGGGCACATCGCGGAACGAAGAAGACGCCTTAACTTTCGAGAAACGGAGGGATAATTTGCAAGATGGAGTGAGCGGGGCCACGAGGCAGTGTATTAAGGGAGCGAATGTTATGGAGGGAGTGAGGGAGAGCTTTTGATATCGGTAGAGGAGGGAGAAAGTATGGAGAAGTTTCCAGAGAGAGAGAGGGGAGGTGGCAAATTAGTGGGATAGAGAGAGAGCAAAAGAAAAAGAGAGGTATTGGGGAAACCACGGGGGCAAGGGTACGGGGCAACCGAGGGCCGGAGATCATTTCGAATTGGTCCACATTCCAAAGCGTTCTTCCGCGACGCCCTTCCACCACCCCCTCTCAATCTCCAGTTCTCTACCACGTCTTCCTCCCTATATTCCGTCTCTCTCTCTACCGCAATCACCAACCAACCACCCTTCATCTCTCAACCCATATCCTCCACACCCTCTCCTTCCTCTTTCCCCTCACTCCCTACATCCGTGTCAACGCCTTGCTTTTCCCACTCCTATTTCTCCCTCTAATCCCCATTCGCCTCATTTCATGGATGCGGCGCATGGCCATCTTAGTGGGCCGACCACGGAATATAAACGGCCTGCATTGCCGCAATCCCCTCCCTCCACGCTTTCATCTCGCTTCCCTCTCCTCCACCTCTTTCTTTCCCTCTTACTTCTGCGTCTATTTCCCTCTGTCTCGCCATCTATCATATCATTCATTTGTATTCATATCCCAATACATCTTAACTTCATACGTTTGTCCCTTTACGTCCCTTTCTCTGTGCTCCATTCTCATTTTAACTTTATTTAAGAGTAGAGTCTCGTTTAAACTCTAATTATTACATAATCCTCCGGTTGGCGTCTCTTTATTCTCTTTCATTATTTTACTTTTCGTCTTGAAGGGACTTATAAGTTCCATTTCTTCGAAATCATGTAAGCAATCATCGATAACTAATAAACAAGCGATATTAGATTTCCTGTCGCTTTGAAGTGCCTTATAGTGCCATACTGATTTATTTGAAACACCAATGAAATTTTTACAGTAAGTTTTCAACAAATAGAAAATATGCAGTAGTTTGATTTTTTTGTGAGATATACTCGAGGAATGTGTCTTGGATTATTTTGATTGTCGCAAAGAAGTTTTATTGTATATAAAGTATAATTACAAGAAAAGTGATTATTCAATCTTTTCGGAGATTTATAAGTATTTAAAACAACCCATTCCGTTGTGCAGCAACGAGAGAATATGTTGCTCAACTTTTCAGCCATAGCAACCTTTCCTACATCCTTACACTATGTAAAAACGTGTAACAATATTAATTTATAGCAGAAAAGGTTACATATATTTTTTAGAGTCTTTAGATTCCTCTTTGGCCTTCTTTCTCTATTTCTCTACTTGGAATTATATATCCGAAGCTCCTTCGATTCCACTCCAATTCTCATCCAATTCTCTTATCTCTCGTAATCCGTTATTACCTTTGCTTTCTACCTTAAAATCGCCATTTTTATACATCCCCATAGCAACTACCACCGTCTCTTCCCTTTCCGAGACCAACCGTTGTTGGATGTGAAAGTTAAACGGCAGAAGACTTCCGAGGCATCAAAACGGAATGGGAACATTACTATAGTGTTTTGTTGCGTCTCCACGGAGTGGCTTTGATGCGAGCAAAGCTCTTTTAACAGGGTGGTTTTGGGGGCTTAAAACGGACATAAATGACGGTTTACTGAGATTTCTGGTCCTTATTGTGTTGACGGATATTCTTCTTCTATGTTCCTCGAGGTTATATTATATCAACTGACATCTTTCAAATGAAATCGTCTAATTAAACTGTAATTCTCGTGGTATTTCTCTTTTCGCGGTATAATTTTTTTTCCTAATTTGGATTTACCGTAATTTTTTTTAGATGCAGAGAATAAAAACACAAATCAATCCTCGAAGCCCGCCATAGCGGATCCAGTTAATGTCAACAATCTCCGAAACAGACGTGAATAACGACTTTGAAAAAGTTTCTAATTGAAATGCGAACGTACGAAGAGTTTTGGCGAAAATAAAAAGGGGATTGGTTGTACGGAACCGTATAAATTCGAATTTTAAGCGTCGGGCGCCGTAAAAAAAGAAAAGAAGTGTATAAAATTTTAATATTTACCACTTCTGTGGTTCCAACTCTTACGAGGCTAATGATAAAAGCGAGGAAATGAAAAACTTGGCACATATTGCGCGCAAAAACCTTGGTTTATTTTCCGATAAAGTGTTACGATCGGTATCACGCAGATTATTAAACGAATTTTATAACCAGAACTCAATTCTCTGCCAACCGCATCCCCGGGAAGTTATGCTTCGGGGACGCCACATTTGGGTGATTTAAGAACAAGACTATGAAAAGAAGTTTTAAAAGCGTTGGAGTTTAATCGGTGGAAAACGATCAAAGGCTGGCACGGCACGCACAAAAAAGTCACGATCTAAATTCGATTTCACGGACATTTTCCCGAGTAATTCCCCGATTTTCGTTCAAATCTGTTTATGGCGAACGTTATAAAACGTAGAATAAATAGATTAAAAGCATTGAACAAGTTTCGACACTGTTTGACATATATCAGTGCTCCGTAAACCTTTTACTTTTTTTATAAACCTAAGTTTCTAGATAGTACTGCGATGGTGAAAAAATCTAGTTAGAGATTCTGATGAATACATACATGCACATTTTTAGGTGTCGCTGAATCCGAAAAATTTCCTCCGTCCATAGTTTCTGTGCGGATCCAAAGGATAAATTGTTTAACAGAATATGAAGTTTGCTGTCGAAACAAACTTTATTATTACTATTATGCAACCAATCCACAACATAGAGCTTTCCCAACTAAATAGAAGCCTCTTTGAAATGATCATATAACGGGTAGTTTATTCTTGTCGATTTGAGAATTTTAATTAAAATTAATTCAGATATAGAGCTATAAGTCTTAAACCATATTACATAAGCCGTAAAAGAAAAACTTTATAGCGTCCTGTGATATCATAATACGAGGGACGCATTTGATCTTCCTCTGCTAGTTATATCACTTCCTTTTTAGAAACGGATACGTCACTCATAAATTTGTGACTTGTGACTAGATTGTCTTCTCCAGGCCATGTTTTGAAATTACGTATAATTTCCGATGCTTTAACGTTTTCGTTCATAATAAAATCGAATAACAATGCGTTGTTTCATAGACGCACTGACATCACCGTCTGCTATCTTAAATAACAACAAAGCGGTTGTTGTTTACAAAAACACATGTCTTTCGAGAGTGCGTTCCGATAAATCCATAGACAAATAGTTCCAACAGAAACTTGTACTAGTTAACTCCACTTTTGACACAGACGACTCGAGTTTTACTCACAGCTATCGCTAAAATCTCCCCATTTTGGCAGCAGCAACGTTGCTGTTACGGATAATTTCCGCACGTAAATTAATATTTGCATAAAGAGCGACATTTCTGTATGAACTAGAGGCAAGCGGATATTAAGAAACTCGAGTAATCTATAACGCACAGATTTTTTTAAATTTCACGGCTCACTTTCGGGTTTCATCTATCCTCGCGGAACACTGAAACAAATTCCATGAGAATTCTATCGTTAAGCAATCAAAAAATGTAGGAAGAAAAAATCACTTTCCACATACAAACAGAAAAAATTATAACTTAACACTAAATTTTTAAACAATTCAAATATTTCAGTCGGACCACGAAATAATCTAAAGGTAAAAATTGTAGTTTTTCAAATCGAGGTAAATTTGGATTTGTTTAAAGTAACTGAAATGGTGTAGCATATTCAAACATAAAGAATAGGTTTTTATAAGAGCTTTGCTTTCTGTGGTATTAACCCGGTAATAATACAGCAGTTACGGTCTTCACCTTCCCAGTAATTCCAGCTACATACACTAAGTAGTTTGTTCCGACGCACCAGTTGCGAAGATACTTAAGAATGAATCACTTTTCACAGAGATCTGCTCAAGATAATCAATGAAAACCTCCATTCAACTTGCCAAATATATTCTCAAAAACTACATAAACTGCAGATTTACTAATTTAATAACTTTATTTGCTCCGACCTAATTCTTCATTGACTGCTGGATTTGGGCGTTATGGATCTATTCTTCCTCCAGCTCGGGACGATCCAGACGGTTTAAAGAGAAGTCGAATGTGGAGAAAGAAGGAGACGAGATATAATAATAATATCGTAGATAGATCAATAATAGAGGTGAAAAGGAAATAGAGGGAAGGGAAAATGGAACAGGAGACGAAGAGTAGAGTGGACGTCCACGGACCAGGGAAGTGTTGGAGTACCTGTTCCCACGGCAACGACCGACTATCCCACCCTCTCACCTCGTCCTTCCAACCAACCCAGCCCTTCCTCCCCATCTCCTCTCCTCCAACACCACCTCCCATTCCCTTTCCCTTCAGAAACCAACGATGGATCCAACGCACACACCCCCATCCACTTTTCTATCTCCTACCCTATTACTCCTCCTCCCCCAATCCCAACTCTTCCCCTCCTTGCACGCTACTATTCTAGGCAGTCCATCTCTCTCCCCTTCTCTCCCTTTGCGTCACTCCCTATTTCTCTCCGTCTCTTCTCTTCTCTGCTTGTCTCCACAAACTTGTCTCTTCCAACTCCGACCATCTCCCTCACTTCCTACGCTCCATCTCTTTCTCTCTCCACAATTGCATCATCCTTCTCGCTTTCGCGTTGACGTGTCTTTTTTTCATGTTCCTCTACGTTTATAATTGCGACATCTCCATTCATAGCGTTGCTTTTGGGTGTGCATTTATAATTGCTTTAAGTAGACGTAACTCTATTACAATATCTATGAAATATTTTTAGAAATAGAAATAGTCGTTTGAGAATCTATAGTAGTTAATAAACAGCTTCCAGTTTTATCGTTTTATTCTACCATTGCGTCAACAAAATAATAAGTGAAAATATTCTTATATATATTATGTAAGGGGAATGGTTTTAAAAGTATTATTAACTTTAAAAAATATGTAAAAACAAAAGCTTGTATTAGCGGAAAATTTTTGGATTAGAAAGATTTAATAAAAAAAATAAACGTGATCAAAGAATAAAATTTCGGTTTCGAGTGGGCAAAGTTACAGAAAGCAAATAATCTGAAAATGAAATTCTTTTTATTCTTTTGGTGAATGCCGCAAAAACTCATATCGAGTACGTTATTTCAGTTTTGTTGGAAAATGCTAAAGCGGAGCCAGTCATAAATTCAAAAAGCTTTTGTGACAAAATATTTCATACCCGAAAACAAAAAAGGTCTGAATTAGCTGGGCGAATAAAGAGAATATCCAGGTTTTGACGGATGGTAAGAGCTTGTAAATTCATGTAATTGAACTTGACCGTTTCCACCTAGAGTATGGAATAGACAGGAAAATTGATTGTTCTATTTTAAAAAAGTATTTAAAATTATTTTTAGGAGCTATTATTCGAACACTGCTAGTTACAATTTTCTAAATAATTGATAGTGTTACAAGATCCTACTTCAGCAAGAGTAACTCTGCATGTACATTTATAGCCTTAATTATAGCATTTTCATAACATCCTGATTTATATAAAGTTTTTTTCTGAATTATCTCCTCATCAACTCTCATTATTTCAGTTACAATGTATCTCGATCAGTTTTATCAACAGTAAGAATATTTTTGCTAATGTCGCAGATTTAATACAGAAATATTTTTCCGCAATTTCATTATAATTCCTACAAATTGCGATCCAAAATTTTAGGAAAATTTCAGTCTAGAACATAATCATCCGCAACACAGTATTTACAAATAGGTTTCTCTTGTTAGCGGAAAAGAGCGAAATAAAACATCAGAAACCGAAACGATGCGTTCCCCATATTATCCTCCCGCCCTACCGCTTCCCATACAATTCCTAGAACGGCATTCCCTTCGTCTTCCTCTATATCCTTTCTTCCTCCTATTTCCTCTCGTACGAAAGCGTTCGATTTCCCTCGCCGTGTGACGTGGGCGATATCTCTAGCTCCACATGGGCGGGGCAACGAGAGGGGAAAAAGGACCCAAAGTCCTCTCGTGTTTGCAGAGGCAGCCAATGTTTGCACTCACGACCCAGTTGGGTAGGAAAGGCGCGCGGGGAGAGACCACGGCACGGCGGGGAGGAGAAGGAGGAGCAGGGGAGGTGAAATGGGAGGGAGGGAGGGAGGAGAGTTGGAGGATAGAGGGAGAGAGAGAGAGGATCCACGTTTGTGCGGAGAGAGACGAGAAAACGCTCACTCTCTCTACCAAAGGGTAAGAATAGTGTTGGAAATAGAAAGGTAGAATAGTATATACCAAGTTAAAGTATACAGCATCACTGCCCAAGATAGGGAAAAACAGAATTAGTTAAGGTATGAAAAGCGGATGCGGTGATTGAGAGGGATTTGGTAGGGCGGAGAAGAGTAAATCACACTCAGCGTTTCACAAGGAATATATTCGCTTTTATGAGTTTTCAGTGAAGATCACGATAATTTGGTGAATATATATATATAAAGGAAGGAATCGAAGCAGTTCTTATTAATATTTTGATTTATTGGAATCGACATAGGTCCAAAGTCAAACTTATTATTAGATTCTAAGTTGAAGGCAGTCCATGACATATGTTTAATAAAACATTAAAATCAAACCCGCAAAAAATAGCAAAGCAATTTGGATGGATTATGCACATAAATAATATAGGGAAGAAAATTTAGACACAAAAATGGGATGTAATATATCACTTCCTTTTTTATCTTGAAGAAATTGCGGAAAAAATATCTCCTAGTTATATATCTCCTTCCTTTGCATTAAAAAATAGATTGCATTCAAATCCGGTTGAATCTCGGGAGATCTAGCAACTAGCTACTCTATATTTCATAGCACCTAGCTAAACCTGTGGGTTCATTTCCTTTGTAATATTTGCCGCTTTTTACTCTCCACAAATCCGTTGGCATAGGAGAGAGTAAATAAATGTATTAACCCATAAAATTATTCGGAAGAGCAAACGAGCTATACATAACGTTAAAATGCGGAAAAAACGGTAAAATGCGGCAAAGCGTTGCAGCGGCAATCGCCAATTACCCAAAATAGAGAAGTTGAGGTAAAAAAATTTCATTCGGCTGAATAAACAACGATGTTTTTGTGTTTGTTTTCGCCTTTAGTCTCCCCTCGGAATGCGTTCTCTTGCAGACTCGGTGTCGCGCGGGTGATCTAAAGGGAGGGAACGAGGAGGAGGGGGAAGGAAGGGGGAAGGTAGGAGAAGGAAGGGGGGAGGTAGGGGTAGGAAGCGGGGAGGTAGGGGAAGGAAGGGGAGGTAGGGGAAGGAAGGGGAGGTAGGGAGGAGGTAGGGGAAGGAAGGGGGAGATAGGGGGAGGAAGGGAAAGAGCCGCGCTGAATATGAGATTTGCGTACGGGGCGTGTGTATTCCAAACTGGTAGAGTGCTCCAGAAAACGACCGGCAAATAAGGAAGGGCGAGGGAAGTCGGTATATTTTTTAGAGTTAAGGGCGAGCGGACCAAGAAAACGATGCATTGCCGCGGTGGACAACGGGCCCAGGGAATGGACGAGAGAAAATAAGCTACGGTAATTACTTCCATAAACAATGATATCCGACTCGATGGAAGAATAAACAAGAACTTAATGAACCCGAATACGGTGACCCGGGATCGAAATTTCGACCTTTCTTACCCACTCGGACGATAACACGTAAGAGGGCAAATAATAGGCGGGAGGAGGGGGACTAGAATGAGTAGTATAAAAAAGCGGTGCTCATAATTTTCGACCTTTTTTTGATACTGCGGGAGAAAATAGTAATGGAAATGCGTGAAAGAATTAACCACTAAATTCTTCTTTTGATATAAGAACAGAATTACAACTGAAAAAACGTTCTTTGACGAGTGCCTTGAAAGGTATTAACATAATGATATCGTACACTATCGTGAATTATGATGTATTCATTGTGATTGCGGTAGATTATCAATAATATAATAATAATAATTAATGTAGAATGTAAATTCAAGAATGAGCATTTATGCATCCACAATTTAAAACATAATTGCTTGCCTTAAGTGTCTCCAAAATCCATGGCAGGGTTATAAATAACCAGATGCGAATCCCGGCTACAATGCAGCCGTCTTCATTGGTGATCCACCGAAGAAGATTCTAAAAAATATCCAATTATTCTAGATACGTAAGATAATTATATATTTTATTTCAATTTTTGTTACTTAAGTGCTTATTCGTGAATTTGGTTTCTCATAGTGTAAGATAAATAAGAGTTAACATTACTTCATAATAGATTTGTTATCAATCTGTCCCGTAAATGATAGTTTCAAAGCCGCGAACATTTAATTTTACTACAGCACACAGTTAATTAATCAGTAATTACCATAATAATCACGAAACTTCTTAGATCTAAACTTTAAAATTACAATTTTATTTAATAAAATTATAAAAAAATTCGTTGAAGAATGTTATAAGACAAGTAAATCATTAAGGGGGGGATATGGAAACGGTCGAAATCTGTATATTTTCAGAAATAAACTCTCGTTTGATGACTTGGCAAATTTGGAACAAAATGCAAGAAATTTTCAGAAAGAAACTTACGCAATATTTCCCGTTAAGATAAAAAGGATGAAAAGATCTTCACTACTTAAAAATTTTAACTCATTTCAGGATGTACGACGGTAAAAACAAACATTTTTCTTCGCGAACTATTGGAAAGTTTCCGAATTCGAGCGCACATTCAAAGGTTATGACGAAAGACGTCAAACGGATAGGGCGCGGGGAATGCCTTGTGCTTCCGAAAGCCAGGTTGAGAGATAAGGAAGGAGGTTAGGAACACGAGAAGGAGAGAGACAGCGAGCGGCAAGACGAAATAGATGGGCTTTAGCTTAAGGGTCTGTATCGGAAGAAAGGAGAGGGGAACGGCGGGATGGATGGAAAAGGGTTGAAAATGGGAAAGGGAAGGGTAATGCGATACGGTTTGAGGGATATGGAGGAAGGCACCGCTCCGCCGGGTGGGTATAAGGGCAAAGGTCGACTCCGGCTGCCTCGCTAATGAGAAGCGCGGCCGCGGGTGAGTGATACGGGGGTTTTGCGCTACCCCGATCGTCTTCTTCCTTATCTACCGCATTCATCTCCATCCATCCTTTCCCGTCCGCATTCGTCCCCCGCTGTGCGAACGCGTTCATTTGTTCGCAAGGCTGGAATGCGAGCCATAAATTGTCAGTCAACGTGACTCACCACCTATTTTCTTTTTTTTTTCGAAAAAATTCGCATCCTCGAGTATCATAGTAATGCTCGCTGACGAGGATACAATGGGAAAGCCTAAGGAAAACTTGAAGCGGCAATCAAATAACGCATAAAAATTTTTGTTCGGAAATATTAAAAAATAACACAAAAATGGATGAGAACAAATAAGCAAAACATTATAACAATGTCGAAAGAAATTTTGAAATTATTTCCCTATTGTTGTTCCATTAAAAAAATGATGACTCTTTGTATGACTACGCTCTTTGATGGATACGTGCCACATCTGGAGTTTCAAATTGATGACCGACATACTTGTTACCCATTTTGTACATACATGGATGCATATATTGTAATTTCGAAATGGATGAGAAGATATTCTCAGAACACTTTGCGGTCTAAAGGTCATTTAATACCTTCCTGAAAATTAATCCGAGTTTGCTAACAGAAACGGCAGTTTAGCTATCACATTTTGGGGATCTAATTTCATATTATGATGATGAGGTCTACTCTTCCCCTGTTAAGATTTGTTATGGAAAAAATACGATACAAGAAAACTGGCATAAGAGATTTGTAGCATGAAGAAAAACTAGAGATGGTAGTCTTGAGCTTTTCAGTGTAAGTACACAATACAATGCTCTTGGTTAATACTTTTCCGTTAAAAGTCCATGGGGGAACATTAAAGACGCGATGAAGGAAGGGCGTCTTCCCGTTTCGGTGCGTTCCTTTACGATAGGACCGTGTTGTTTTAATCCTTTATCCACGCCTTGCGCCGTTTATAAGCAAACTCACACGAGGTGAAAAGACAAAAAAAATAAACGGGACGAAGTGATTTAGGTGACAAAATGCGGAATTATAGCAGCGCTACACAAGACACTGAAATAACGAGCTTTATTTATCAATCTCTCCTTACCTTCCCGTTCCCATTCCCAACGTTACGGTCCCTCCCAATCTCCCTCTCCCACTCTGTTCCACCCTCAATCTCCCATCCCTTTTCTAAATGCAATTCCCCATCTCCTCCTCCTCCCCTCATCAAACTCCCTCTTAGAAGAGAAAGAGAGATGGATAGATAGAGAGGAAGAGAGAGAAAGAGAAAACAAAAGGAATTTAGAAGGCCGGCGCCTTTAATGCGTCTTGCGGTTGTTAGTGTGGCTGATAGCGGAGTGTGAACGTGATAGTAGGGAGGGTAGGATGGGAAGGGGAAAAGGGGGGAGAAAGAGACATGAAATATTCACGGGAAGGGCGTCGCTTAGAGGGTGGAGTGGGAGGAAAAAGGGAGGTGGGGTGGAGTTATAGCGGGAATAGGGGAGGGGGGAGGCAGAGGGAACGAGCGTGTGTGTATACGCCTGCGAGAAATGGGGCCATCGCCCATTCTTGCCATATCATCACATGCGGCGATTTTTATCCGGTTCAAAAAATAAACAAGAATTTCGGGGCAACGCCTATACACACGTTTGGCATACGGAGGGGAGAAATCCTGAATGCCTTAATCTATCGTTATCGGAGGATTAATTTTTCCATCGTTGGCTTTTGGAATATTAAATTGTACTCTGCGTTTATAACAGCTGAAAATTGTGCTTTAAAAAGTAAATAGGTTATCAATTACATTGCTATAAAATGTGGTAAATAGGCTTAAAAGTAAACATAATAAAGTTACGATTTAAAAGAGATTATTTTCAATCCTACGTTGTTAGTATTCTTACTTAAAATTAGAAGAGGCCTGGTTAGAGAAATTTTTATTCATAATTAGATAAAGTTATATGACCATTAAAATCGATCTATTACATAAACTATGTATATATTTACGAAGAAACATTTAAAATGTATTTATTAGATGCAACGTAAAAGTTAAAAATGATTTTAAAATGAAGCATGAAGGATTATTTAATAAATTGGAAGATATAATTTAAACACGCATTTTCTTTAGCGGCAAACACAAGTTAATATTCTGCAATGGTATAGACATACCTAATACCTTCAGTGTATATGAATGTATCTTCTTCGTAATGCACTTCACTTATCTCCTCTTGTCACAGCGCAAACGACCACAACATAGTCTCAAATAAACTGCACGTAGAAGAGGAAATCCCCGCCTTCTTATAAATACCTTAGTGTGGCATGAATCCTTATCTGTTGCAGAGGATTGGTGGACTAGTTCGTAGAGGGATAAGATCGGTCGCTTCACACGCCACCACTAACTTTTGTCCCGTCAACTGCGGCCATGTTGTTGGTGCGAAAGGATGTAGCTAAGTTGTGCAACGTTTGCCACAGATTATATACCCAAGCCTCGAAGAGTAATTATTTCCTTAATAACGATGGCATTGGATATTCATATACGCAAAATATATAATCACAATAAAATCATACCGAAGAATAGTCATAAAGGTACTTTTAAACTTTTAAATTGGACGATTGATTCTCTTGGGAGAATATCCATGGAGAGTTTGTGCACCGATTAACCAAATATGCATGGAAGCAAACTATTCTTGGAATAAATGGAGATAACTTTCATATTAACAATTTTATGATTTAAAAAACCATGGGACCCACTTTATGCTTCCTTTTTCGCAAGGAAGGATTTATTTATTTTTTCTTCGTTATTAAAACTAATTACCTCGCGTTGGATCAAAGTGGTTTAATGTACCAATAACTATTTTATTAAGCTTGGAGTATTAATACAGGGGCATATGAATCAGAGCGAAAGTTGGGAATATAGGAAGGAGGAACTTAAAGGGTTATTTTCAAATTTAAAATGGAGAAGCACGCAAGTGAAGTCAAACAGCGTTGAACGCGAGCAAACCTGAGCGCCAATGGTCGAAGGAAGCAAATGACTCAGCAATTTGTTCGTCAAATGAAAGATTTGGTTAGGTAGAACTTGTCTAAGGAAATCGTTGTATGAGAAGGAGTTCCCAGGCAATGGAAAAGGAGCGTACTGAACATGCTCAAATACAAGATTTTTCTACCTTTTTTGCTTTTAGCGGCAATTTTTTAAAATCATAGTGTACTTTAATCGGTATTTTGAGTAATAACAGCATTCATTGGAATGTATTAGTTTAGCACATTTGATTTTTTTTGTCAGCACATCTAATTACATTTCTCGTCTTAAAATGAATGGTAAAGTCACCGATATTTTGGAAATTATACTTCTAGAAGTTTCATTAAAGCACTATGGCACTTTTTTCTTGTTCATATTAATTTGGGTAGATTGATTCAAACCTATCGCCTATTGTAGAATCGCTACCTTGTACACTAAAATAATTCAATTTCGCAGCCAAAACATGGCATGCGAATCTCTTCATTTTGAATTGTCTCAAATTTAAAAATATAAATTCCACAAAATAAACAGTTTTGAACAAAACTCAAATTTTTTCTAATTTCCTTCATGATTTCCTCTTTTTGTAACCATTAAATAAGCAAATTCGTATATGTTAGACGCTGAATAAGTATATTATTACCAGTAACACCAAAAAATCATTATCGGAGTTATTAACCTTAAAATTTTCCAAGGAGAATAAAAAATTCAGTAGTTAAGATGTCACAACACAAAAGGTGATATTTTTTTAAACTGAACCTTCACCATCGAGAATTTTTACGAAGCTTTCTCTTTTTCCGAATTCGTCATTATGATCTCCCATGCGGCCGTTTAAATTCAAGCAAGTTTCACAATAATTTAAGGTACTTGGAAAATTTCTTAAGATTCAGGCTTGTTTTTATATATCAAGCTATTCCGTTTTCCTCTCGAGACTTCTTTATCATTATAAATATCATGCATTAGCACACTCTTATATCTTTTATATCTTTCACCCCATTCCGTTACCTTCCTTTCTTCTTTCCATCCTCTCTCTATCTCCCACTCCGCCTCCTTTTAAACGCCGACTTCTTCGTGTTCTCGAAGTATAACTCCGCGCGATAAAACCGCGGTGTGCGGCAGCGGTTTCGGGCGGGAAGAGGCCACGGAATCTTCGCTGCTTCCTACGAACTCACCGCGCGGTTCGCCCTAAGTGCGCGCCGAGGAGGGTTGGGTCGGCGAGGAAAGCCGCCTAATATCACAGAGCCATAAACGAGTTTTCATCCGAGTGTTTCCCATCCGAGTTGTCTCGTTGCTCGCCTCTCTCTCTCTCTCCCTCTCCCTCTCCCTCTGCCTCTCCCTCTCCCCCTCCCCCTCCCCCCTCCCCCTCCCCCCATCCCCCTCCCCCTCCCCCTCCCCTCCCCCTCCCCCTCTCCCTCCCCCTCCCCCTCCCCTCCCCCTCCCCCTCTCCCTCCCCCTCCCCCCTCCCCCTCCCCCTCTCCCTCTCCCTCTCCCTCTCCCTCTCCCTCTCTCTCTCTCTCTCTCTCTCTCTCTCTCTCCCACTCTGCCCTCTACTCGTCATGATAATCGCTTTTCTCCGAGGAATTTGAACCGGCCGGTCGATTTTATTTAAAGCGTATAAATAAAGCGAACTCTTGCGAGAATTAAAAATTTGGAATGATTTGAAGCTCGTTTTGATTAACACCTATATTATCGCTAGTGATAAACTCAGACAAATATATTTAACACAGTTAAACTATAATTTATCCAAACTGTATTTTTGGCTTGTGTTAATCAAAGTAATTTGCTTATTGCAATAATTACTATTACCTAAAGCGATTATTTCTTTCGATAATGAAAATCTATAAATTTCACGGATGCCAGAGGGATTGTGGTGAAGTGAATTAGAAATCCAAAAAGAGAGATGTAATCAATACGCGTATCATCTATGAAGCGTCAAAAGATTCTCAACTATTACGTAAAGACATTTCATTTGGAAGAGATTAAAATATGGCGTTATGGTATGAAAAGAAAATAGCCGACCATTGCAAAAGTTTGGAGTTCTTAAATGAACACCATTATTAAAAATGCACATTAAAAAATTATAATAAATCCACGGAAGAGTAAGGTGATAATTTCTTTCTCTAAAAATTATAGTAAAAATGTTCCTCTTGCTACGTGTAATTAGCATTGAATATTGTTTAAGTGAGTTAGA
The DNA here is from genome assembly GCA_028673005.1 of Tanypteryx hageni. Taxonomy (NCBI): domain Eukaryota; kingdom Metazoa; phylum Arthropoda; class Insecta; order Odonata; family Petaluridae; genus Tanypteryx; species Tanypteryx hageni. The sequence goes on along the minus strand of CM054112.1, from coordinate 50,191,155 downwards.
ATTTTATAAAATGAATATAGGCGTGAGCGATACGAGAGAACTCAAAATATCTCGCGGTTATAGCGTCGTATTCTAAGAGATTATCCAACATTAACGCGTTTCATCCAAGCAGCCTTTTACAATTGGGCAAAATTTAGTTGAAATCTGTGAAAGGGCTCAATTGTGATTAATGGGAAGCAGATAGACTCGCATTACAATGGAGGATTTACCTTACGAAGGGAAAAAACGAAATACGATCGGATGAATCTCTCACAATCGTTGCGCGGGGGTTTAATAGCAGAGACGCAAAATAATTTCGGTATATCACGGCTTAAAACCTTTGTTAACTTTTAATTCTTATAAAGGCATGTTTAAAATTTTTAATTTACTCCTCCATGTACAGCTATTACTAGTTTCTGCTTAGTCGTAATAATGAGGGTTACATAAACTTAAAAGTACAATCTAAATGTTAAAATTGTATTCTACCATTCTCTTCACAAACTTTATTAAAGTATAAAAATTTTCTACGCACTATATAATGTTAGATATTAATCTTAATTAACGAATTAATCAACAAAATCTTGATTGAAAATCCTCAATGCGGTTTTTCTACATCAAGTAAAATCAAAAATTATTTTTATATTTATTTTATTTCATAAAGAATCAAACTTCGTTCTTGAACAAGTTATAATAAACGTTTCATATAATTCTCAAACAATACACAATTTATAATTTTATACACTTATCTATCACTTACATCACTATTAATTTTATCAAGAATTCAATTGAGAAAAATAGATGTATTTTTATAGAACGAAAAATAAAACCATTTAATGTCAAAGTTGGAATTTTAGATTTTTACATTGTTAATCTATAAATATTGTCCTAGCCAACATAAAAATCCCCAAGTATATGATATTTTTTTATCTATTTATTTGTAATGCAATGGAAGTGGCACATATGAAAACTTTTTATCGACTTCATGTTCAAAGCAGCATGATTTGACATTTTTAATCTGCCTGAAGCGATTTCAGGATTAAACCGTTGCAACTAATTCCAATATGTCGATGATTAAGCGTGAAAACGTGTATTCGATTACATATCGCCCATTCGGCGACGGAATTGAATTGCGAGACGACTCAATTAATTTAAGGGGCGTTTATGAGTTTTAGAATACAGGTGGATCAATCAACGACCGAGGTTTATGAGTGCAGCCAACGAATAAACGGATAAACTTTGTGCAGACTGAAAATCATCGAAGGACAGTAACATAGGAACACAAGTTTATCGAATTATTGCAGATACATTATCCTGACCTTAATTTATCAACAAGTATGAATTGCCAAGTTTTGAGAGAGTAATTAAAAGTAATGTAATATTTTGAAAGAAGTTTATTTTAATACAAAACGTTAACTTCTAAATCATTTGTCGGATATTTAGGAAAAATTCAGTTTAATTTAACATTCACCATACGGCCACGCAGTTGTTTTTCCCATTCAAGCATAACTAATATTTAATCTTAGTTAGTGCCTTTTCTTTCTGTGGCCATATGATGACGCTCGATCAAAGTCCTCTCTTAATAGGTTTGACATTTTGAAAAATGTTTGTTCTAGTATTTCCCAAACGAGGCTACGCTGAGGTGTCACAGCTGATAGTCAACCAATGAGACAACGGTCAGGAGATATTTATGGGAAATTAGGCTAATAGCATTTCCTGTAATATATTTATAATGATGTAGTTTTAACAAATGGATGCGTTCATATCTTGTGATACAAGCATGGAAATATATACAAGTTTTTTACTCGGTGATGGTGCCGCAAATTGCTATTCATTTGGAAGGGTGTCGAGCCTACAAAACTACTGAGACCCACTGCTCTATGCAAATCCCCCATGATAAAGACAGCCGTCCTGAGCACTTAAAAGATTAGAGCTAATCAGTGACGTAGATAGGATAGCGTACTCCCGTCCCAGATTTTTTCAAGGCCTTCAAATAAAATCTCTGGCGAGTCACATTAAAGCCAAGGTCTCCGTGTTTCGCCCCAGCTACCCAGGCGATCGTTACCCAACTGAATCTAATATTTTCCATCGATTTAACTTTAGTTTATGCATTCTTCATGTCACACATACCGGATTCACAAAAAAATCGGTGTCATGATGTAGAAATGCGACACCGGCGTTCGTTTTATGAAACATGAACACTTTTTTGTCACCGGTCATCTCGCCGTGAAACTGAAAAATGCTAATATGCTCAAGTTCCATTAAGAGTTGTATACAGAAGACGGTGGGGTATAAATTACCTCTTTCGAGTCAAGGAGTTAAAAAAGGACGCCAAGCAGTAATCTAGAGTTTTCACCTGCTGTGCAAGCCCAATCTTCCTCCCTCTATCCTTCTCTCCCTTTCTTCCTCTCTCGCAAGCATTTCCATACCATGTCCCACTTCGCAGGAACCATTAAAAAGTTGCAATGGAGAGTTATCAAAAGTTTTTTCTCTCTCTGCCGCCATGGTTAAAAGACTCGAGGAGAGAAAAATGAGTGATTTTTTTGCTTCTCGCGAGACATTTGGACTCAGCTGACGCTTAGCGAAAGAGAAAGAGGGAGAGAAAGAGATGCGAATGGGAGAGGTAGGAGGGGAGATGGAGAAATGAGGAAAGAGATCTCGGACTAAAGAATAGAAGAGGGATATAAATGGAGACTGTGATTTATGGATGGCGGGCGTGAATGGGAGAGAGGTAGGGGAGAGAAATGAATCTCTTCGAAGAAAGTAAGAGAAGCAAAGAAAATCCAGATAAGGAAGCGCCAAGTGGGGTGGAGGGGAGGGGAGATTGGGAACTTGAAGTGAGGGACCAAATAGAGAATATCGGAAGGAGATTCTTGGGCAACTATTGACTCAACAAATGACAAGGGAAAGATGCCGTTGGAATTCCTTTTTGACGCTTCAAGAGGGCTACTGATGATGGCATCTCATCAGAGACAACCAAATTAGCAGAAGTGGAATGAGAGAATGAAAAGACAGTCTGAATAGAGACCAGATTTGATGAGATGATTAATATGGGTTACTTTTAGAATGACAATTTAACGAGACCTAAAAATATTCATAATAACGATCCAGATGTAATGTAGGCAATAAAGTTTTGTAAGCGTGCGTGTATGTTCCTGAACAAACTTCAAGGTAGAGAGATGCTTAAAAAAATCAATTTATTACACTGCATCTTGTAAGCTCAGTTATCTCAATGATTTGTTGTGCAACTCACCATAAATATCCTATTTTGAAAATAGAGTATACTGCCTTGACATCTTAGCTGGTGAAAGTATCTGTCTAGAACAGGGGTCAGAAACCATGGCGGGCCACATTTGTGCATGCTTCGGAGGGCCGCATTGAAAGTCACGAGAGCTTCGTCGGGCCGGATGAGTGTTTACATCTGAAGTTACCAATGGATTCTGTGTAGAGTTTGCCGGTTCGGATTATTCGTATTCGAAAACCGCGGTTTCTAAGAAAAAGCCGTATTTGAAAACCATAATAAAAACCCACGGTTTTCTGTTTTGAAATACCTGAAAAATCACGTTTAATTTCAACACCCCATAATCCGCGAATTTGTAACTGCAATTTAAAAATTGATGTAAACCAATTTCTCATCCAATAATGTACGTTTTCACCACAGATTGATTAAAGAGTCGATTATATATAAAAATTTTTAGGAAACGACTAAGGTAAGGTGGGGTAAGTGCGACCTTTCGTCTAGGAGATCGTATTTTCGTCCGAAGAGCAGATGGCGCATGTGTAACATATTAAACACATTGTAGTCAAAGGATAACTCACTACTTTTTAATGCTGACCCTTTTAGTTCGCGAACCGCATGCATATGAAATATATTCTTCAGTTCATCTTGTGGTCATAGTTGATAGTGAGGAGTGGTTTCCTGCGGATTTTTTTAGAATCTACGTATTTAAAGTGTTAGGTAAGTACTTTTTCTTGATTTCATTTCTCAATTGATTACTTTCCTTTATTTAATTTGAAATTACGAGAATATGAACATTACGCAAGATATGAACAAATTTCTTACTTTGTCTTTAATTTCTATTTAGCATAAAAGTATGGGAGATAGTAGAATATCCTCTAATAACAAAAAGAAAACCATTCTAATATGACTATGACTTTTACGGTGATTCACTTGCCTCTTGGTAGGCGTCTTAAGCCCCACGTCCATGGAAGAAGAAATAAATGTAGCAATCAGTGACGTTGTGCAGAGTAACATCGACAAAAATTTCTAATTAAAAGAAGAATTTCTTGCTTTTAAAAATTCAGGAGAAAGAATTTAAAATTTACAAAAACTTTTTAAAGCACTTTGCACAATTAAACCATCTTCTACTGAACCCGAAAGAGTATTTTCAGCATCGTCAAATTGTTGTGGAAAGTTAAGATCCCGTCTTTCCGATTATTCTCTAAACTGCTTGATATTTTATAATATTATTACATAAATGAATCCAGTTAAAAGATTTCGTCATTTTCAAAATTTAGTTTTTTATCAACTTTTCTATTTATATTTGTATTTGTCTTGATAATAATTAACATTTCACGATCTGAAATCAGTTTTTATAGTTGGTTTTTTGAATAAACTTCTTAAATTTTCAAGTTAGATTTTTTACTTTTAAATATCCGAAAACCGAGCTGAAACCACGGTTTTGAAAATTTGGAAAACCGGAACCGCGGATATTAAAAAACGAATAATTTGCAAACTCTAATTCTGTGGTCTCATATTAGCAAAAACCAAATCTAAGTAATTTACTAGCGTTAAATATTCATAAGAAAAGGTTTCGAGACCAAACTTTTACTGAAAAAATACGAAATTTTCTGTTTAACTGTACTGATCACTTTTCGCGGGCAGTAAAAGAGCTCTCGGGGGCCGCATCCGGCCCGCGGGCCGTATTTTGCCGACCTCTGGTCTAGAACATGAAAGACCCGGGTTCAGTTTACTGTCAAATTCAGAAAATTTCTGCTTTTATACCGTGAAATTCATCTCCTAATTATTGTGAATCTCATAATTGCCGATCAAATCTGAATGGTAGCACGGATTGACGATTCACAAATATCTCATTTATTCTCGAGATACGAGTCCGAAGTAGAACAGATGCACCTCTAGACAGACGCGTTACAACGATTAGAAAGTTCCTCTAAGTATCGTTACTTCTAAAATGAGCAAAAGCTTCTCTTGTGAATTCAAGCTAAGTCAAATCTAATTTTAGTAGAAATTCAGTCTGAGATAAGGCTTAAACAGATTGCAGTGTATGAATTATTGGAATTTTATTCGTTATTACTCTGCGATACATACCTTAAGAAGGTTGGAAAAAGTAAAGATTTCAAATCCCGATACATATTTGACATAACGTATGAATTGCAGATTAATAATTGGATTTTAAAACCAAACCCTAAGAATGTTTCTTCACTTTTCAAAAACTAATTTTCAAAAGATACATTTTACACCTACGCTGATATACCGCGGGATGTATTTAAAAATACTCCATTTTCTTTTTTATTCTCAACAAAATAAAACTCTTGGTACATACAAACAGCTTAAACGAACGTCAAGCAAGGGATTTACACTACTACCTAATCAGAGATAGCTTCGGAATATGTAATGCTGGCGATGTCTGTGGCTTTCTAGCTTTTTCTCGTTCCCCCTGCGGTAGAGCTGCGCCGCCGCATTGGATAAGAGATTTCATCGTAACTTGTGTCAGGTTTCGGGGATTTTCTTTCCAGCTTTCCGTGCACTTACCTCCTTTCCTTCTCTCTCTCTCTCTTTCTCTCCTCCAACCAAACCTCTTCTACATCACCTTCCTCTCAACCCCTGGGAATTATTCCTCAGTTCGCCCCGTGGCCTTAGTGACCGCGGTTCGATCAAGCCACTCGGCTGAACCTCACTTTCGGCACAGGGAAACGATGACAAGAGGAATGAAGAGAGGAATAAAGGGAGAAAGGTAAAAGAGAGAGGAGAAGGGAGGGGAGGAAGAGGGCGGAGAGGGAGGGACGGTGGAAGGGAAGGGAGAGCTCCGGTCGAAACAACTGCAAAACCAAGGTATCTCATACTCTCTCAGGATTAATATGCAAGGAATGATTTTTGCGTTGATCTATGTGGGGAGCATGCTCATTTATACTTAACAGATAGAGAATGGAACGTAATACATACAAATACTGTATTAAAATGCTAATTAACTTCTTTTAATTGATGATGATTTTAAATATCATCGTCGTCATAAGTAGTCTGTCCGTAGACTGGCCCGCGATTATCATTAGTTAGACCTAATTATCGACACATTACTATTTTTCAAAATATTCTTCATCTCTTGATAGCTCTCTATGAAATGTATAAATATATATGTACAAGTAAAAATCTTCCGTATATTTCGGATATTTTCTGTAAATTTTCCACACACTTTATCGCATTATATTACTTTTGTGTACTGAGGATATAACTAGAAAAATGAATATATTAGAGACTAAAACGTCCCTGAGGGCAAGTTAAGCGAAATTTAACCAATGCCTATAGGAATTAATATATGCCTTTCTTAACGTTGGTATTAATTTCCAGAATGTAAAGACTCAGTTTTAAGAACCGCTGGGCGATATTAATATCTTACACATACCATTGCACAATTAACGAATGAATAAATAAAATAATGCCATACATATAAATCGGATATTGCAATCATCACGTCACCCAACATCCTGGCTCCCGCAGTCGTCTTTTCATTCATCCTTATTAATCAAATCAATTTTTTCTTCTGATGAGCTTCAAAGGTTATCGATAATAGTAATTGCGAAAGATAATGCATGGGTGTTGTGCATTTCCTCGACATAAAACGGGGAACATCTCACAAAGGACACGTTAATTTTATCGATAATTGATTCCCCGACTATTTCCCTCTGCCGGCAAACTCAAGAAGCGATACCGACAATGCAAATCCCCCCCTCCTTCCCTGCCATCGGCTCTTTGCGATTCTTCGTTGCCAGGCGGACCGCCAGAGGCGCTGGCAGACAGAGGTGCGTGTGTAAACGATGTTAAGGCCGCGATTGAGCGAGTGCGAAGATAGATAAATAGAAAGAAAGAGAGAGAAAGATAGGGATGGGAAGAGATGTATGGAGGAATGTAGCTGATAGGTGCTTCAAAAAGGGGGATTAGATGAAAGACGCCATACGGACGAGGGTTAATACAAATGGATTCGGTAAATATTTGAAAAGATCCAGTAACAATTAGAGCAGTGACTCTCAACCGGGGTGACATCACACCTCAGAGTGACGCGAGAGTTATTGAGGGGTGACGCAAATATTTCATCAATTCTCAGTGTACAATATTCTGGCTTATAAAAATAAATAAAACCAGAAGAATACCTTCCTCTGCTTCTTTAAATGATTAAATATTTATCTTTATGTGGTAGATAAAGCCCAATTTGTCTATAAAGGTGACCTGAAGGAAATGAAACTGTAAACGGGGTGACGCAGAACTTAAATGTGGTGACGCAAACAAAAAAGTTTGAGAACCACTAAATTAAAGAGTGAATCGGCTAGAAAATTTTTTAGCCTATGAAACGGGGGGCAAATTCTGCCTTTACGTTTCAGATATGCATAAGATGCTGGAAGATGTCACGTAATATTGATAAGATTCGATTTTGAATCTGAAAATGATGGATTAAAATAATAACTATGTATCTCACTTTATGGTTAGAATCCAATTGAAAAATGGTCGGAAAAATCAAGTTTAGAAGCCTAGAGATATCCCAGTTTATCAGCCGAATTTTTTGTATAGAAAAATAATTTGAGATTAAACAAAAGCTTTGGTCACTTTTTGAACGAGTTTTCTTCAATAGGGATGTTTCTCCAAATTCAAACAGCCGCCAATGGTGGCGCAAAGTTGATAATGATTGACCGTTGGGCCGGAACACACAACACGTGCGAGAAGTCCGCCAGACGAACGACAGCCGGACAACGGTCAAGATCGCCCAATAACTTGTATATAGTCGAATAAAATTTACGAAAGAACTTGTAGGCGTGTATTATAAGACCTGCGCATCAACAAGGGATACATTGATAAAAACAGCATCTGGAATTTTTTTGGCCGTAAAGGAATCGTCTTACTTCTACAGAATAACGAGATAGGTTCTAATTTAGCCATTATGTGCTGCTCCGCCATGCCAACATACCCCATCACTGATATCTGTATCTATATTATTTATTAAATTAATTTGAAAACTTTTGATATTTTAACCGAACACCAACCTCCAGCAGTAACGTCTCTTGCTTTGCCAGTAATGAAATTTATCAATACGAATCAGTCCGATATCAAATGGTTATTAAATAGCAATACAATTTGATGTTAGGCATTCAAGTTGAACTTGTTTTAGATTTTGAGCCGTATTATGTACGCAAAATTTGTCTATCAGCTGTAAAATATTGTTTTTGTGTACTTTCACAACTTGATCCAAAGTTACCAAGTACTCTTTCAGGAGATCAATGCAATCAATGTGATTAAGAGGATTATCGCAAGAAATGGAAATGAGATTTTACATATATATATATATATATATATATATATATATATATATATATATATATAATCAGGGATGGCCAAACCTACTTGCCCTCTGAGCCGCATACGTTAATTTGCAGAAGTTCGAGAGCCGCATGACACACATTCTGCGCTCATAAATTTACGAACAGAAAGCAAAACCTACATCCGAAGCAATTCAGATATAATGCACGTCCCTTAGGCATCCCCAACGCGTCTCAAGTCACCCTACTTCATTGTGTTATGTAGAGAAAAACGTTGACACACCACCGAATGGAAATTCTAAAGAACCACATACTAAGATAAAAGAGCCGCATACCAAGATAAAATAGCCGCTTGCGACTCGCAAGCCACGATTTGGCCACGCCTGATATTATATATATATATATATATATATATATATATATATATATATATATATAGTTAAATATTTGCTGTTCTTTGTGCATTGCAACAGAAATGTGCAGACGATTCTTGCTTGTGTTTTTAACCCCCTAAACAACGATCACTCTAAGCAACAAACCTTCCATGCGTAAACGGTTATTTCATCTGCGTCTATCGTATTATCATGACCGTTGTCTCTAATCAGCTTTATCCTGTAAACTTCAGTTACATTTCAACCAACAATTAATTTCGATGAAACGTCCTAGCGTTTCGCGTAATCTCTTGAGAGACCAGACCGCTTCCTGGAGCTCATCATGCCCCAAAATGATACAAACGCGTTTTACCAACACATGACTTGCTCCATACCTGTAATATTTCTAAAAATTTCAAATAGGTTACATAGTATTTAATATTTTAAGAAACTGCGAGAAAATTTTAGACTTTACAAAGAACAGAAATAAACTTCTGATATTGGATATAGCAACAAATATCCAACAATTAAGAAAATAAAAAGGAGCGTAACTAAGGCCTAACTTAGCGTCAATTGCTAACAATAGTCGTAGGTAGGTGGCGTGGTGGTGGCGTGGTGGTGGCAGTTAAAATATTTAGTTTTTAAGATATCTTTTAAACAATGCATTATATGGAAATATATTTCAAGCAAAGGTTGTAGAAAATTAAATTTCCTACAACCTTTATTTCAGTATGTTTTTACATATATCAAATATTAAAGCAAATATTTGAAAATAATGGATATGACAAGAGTAAACACCCACTTCCGGTTGACCGATATTTACCAAAACCTAATCAACTCTTGTGACTTTCATAAAAATGTTCAATATAAAATTTCGCGTTGACTTGATTAATAGTTTTTGAGTTAGTGCACCCATAGAAAAACTCACACACTCACACGTGCGCACGTACGCACACACGCACACACATCGAGAAAATGGTCAAAACGTGTTCAGGGAACCTCAAAACGTGTATTTCCTTTGAAATCTCGAAATCGCTATGGCTATAATAATCTAAGAGTCCGATCAGCCAGAAATTCCATGCTAAAATTACTTTCCCATATACTACCTATGGAGAAAGTAAAAATTGAACCATTAAGGAGGACGCATCTTGAGAGATCATCTTAAAACCTAGAAAACACGGCCTTCAAAATGTTCTCTTGGAAAACATCATCTATTCTCTTTTCTTTACTTGGATTTGAGAACTATACTTCCAGAATTTGGACAATATAGAGGGTGTGATGCCGAATATTGTCACACCTCGGGGTGGCGGAAAGGTTAGAGCGGTGGCCTTCCACACAGCTGTCCCAGGTTCGAATCCGGTGGAGGTCAGGATTTTTCAACCTGGGATCGTCCCGTCCCATACTTGTGTGATTTGAGGAGGGCGCGCAAGTCAGCGCTCCGTCTTCGGAAGGGACTTTAGGAGTTGGCCTCCTTGGTGCTCCTCGTAAAATGCTAATGCTACCACCGGGTTTCCCTCCTCCCTTGTGAGTATGTTCGGTGCGGAAGGAGTAATGACTATAATAATCTAAGAGACCGATCTGCCAGAAATTCCATGCAAACAAACAATCTGACACTTTTACGGTATGAACAGCTTCCAACACTTTCTTTACTCTTCGATCCAAAATTGGAAACATTTATTTCCCCGGTAGCCATATGTGCAATCTGTGACGCACTCAGTAACGTATTGTAGATGAAGATATTTCGTCGCACCTGACAGAGTCAACTATAGGTTTGCAAATTTAAACTCTGGGCAGTTTAATCATAAATAAATCGTTCAAACTAATGCACTTTTATCTTATGCATGTGGATAAAAGAATCAAACACAACCGAGTCGTTTTATGTTTTTACCCTCTTCAACAGAAACTCAACTCAACGATTCCTGGATTTGCGACGAATTTGCTATGCGACGAATTTGTCTTCCGACGAAATTGCCTTGCGACGAATTTGTATTGCGACGAATTTGACACGAGACGAATTGCCGCGCGACGAATTTCCCGCGACGAATTGGCTGGACACCGTACCCAGAATGCTGACGCTGTTGCACATACCGTGACGAGTAGAAACTTCGAAGCAATTATTGGATTTGTACAAGTGATGGGAGATGGAAATTATTGATAGAATTGTTACGGGAGATGAGACATGGATCCATCACTATGACCCCGGAAGTAAACAAGAGTCAATGCATTGGAAAGACAAAGGTTCTCCGGCTCTAACGAAGTTTAAGATGAAACCATCGGCCGACAGGGTTTTGGGCACAGTTTTTTGGGATTCCAAAGGAATGATTTTAATTGACTATTTGCCTCCAATAAGTACTATTACAGGTGTCTGTTATATCAACATTTATACATTTGTTTTTATTTCTATACCCATTCATAGTCAGGTAAAAAACTTTTCAATCTTATCTCGTATGCGTCTTTTAAATTAATTGCCGTGAGAAGAAATCGTCTGGAGAAGCAAATTTTTAAAAAATTAATGTAGATCAGGAAAAAATGGTATAATTGCATACAGCGCAATAACATTGAATAGTATTTTATACAGATTCATAGACTCAAAAATTTTAAATAAACTTAGCTAAAATTTATATAATGATGACTTACATATAACAAAATTAATTATTCTAGTAGCCAAAATTAGTTCAGAGAAGTCCCAGTGATGAAGATAACGCCAAAAATTTTTATGTAAAAGTATTTTTTGGCTGTTTTTAAGCTAACTGTTGCACTTCGTTAGTTCTTTCGATTGTCTAGTTATTGGTTAGAAACAATCGTATTTAAAAAGAATATGTAGCATAAACTAAAGAGCGTAGACTCAAGGAAATGCCCTAAACGACAGATCATCGCTTCGAATATTTATGTGAATTTAAGCTAGACAAAATGGTTTTCTCGTTTCATTTTTCGTCACCTGAAACAAAGAGACTTCGACAAAATTTTCCAAAATTCAGGGCATTTCTTCCTCTCCTTCTCCACTTCCCTTCACCTATCACACACATCTCTCTTAACCGCGCGGCACCCTTTGCCGCGCACCCCGCGAGTTTCCTCTCCCTCCCTTCATCTCCCCCTTTCTTCATGGGCTGCATTCCTATCCTCACGTCAACCCTGGAATGTGTCCATATGCCACCGTTATAATTTCATCATGGATCTTGCAAAGTGAAGGAAAGGGAAGAAATCGCGCGCTCTAGGACTTTTTCGGAAGAGATTAATGCAAAAATGGAAAATGGTTTTCGGCCGCAGATGTGCTTCGGGGAGGCGGGAGAGGAAAGCGACGAAATTCACTAATTGCATTCCTTTAACGCATCTCTCGCTTCGCTCCCGCTCTTCTCTGTTACGCTCCCCCTCCTCTCTGATCTCTCTACTCTCTCTTCCATTTTCCTCTGTGCCTAGTCATGATATGGCTGAGTGTTTGTCTCCCTCCTCCACCTCCTCAGCCTCCTCTTCCTTCTCTACTCCCAAACTTCTCTCTCTCCCCTTCCCTCTCTTTCTCTCTCGCTCTCTCACTCAATATTAAAACACAAAACGCGAGAGCGGTCGATGAGTTTCATAGAGTTTTACCTCCTCGCCGCTAGTGGCGCTCCCCGCGCTCTTTATCTCCTTTTAAAGCATTCTAATAAAACGAAAGGAATATTTCATCGCGGGTTAGTGCTCCTTTCGACGAGCGTCCGGCGATAACTTTTTTATCGGTTTCAAATAGCCCAGAGCTCGCTTGCGAAGGGATTCGTTCGAAGATATTCGTCGATTCGATGATAGAATTTCTCGTGCCAGAGGGCGGCAACGGTGGACGTGATGCGGTTTTAGCGAAAAATTCATTTCGCGGGCTTGAAAAAAAATCTGATTCCATTCGCGGCATCAAAGGGGGAACGTGTGCACGAATATACCAAATGTAAAATAATAACTGCTAAAAACTACGGAAATGTTGAATGGCCGTGATTAAAATCCATCTCGTCGGGACTGAATATTAGTTGCGTGGAGTGTATATCTGAATTAAAAAAAATTGTTACTATTTAAATACACTTGGCTTTTTTCTTGCAGATTTTTTAATCCAGCGTATCGCGCTTTCATAGTCAGTTCGCTGTCATATTCAGAACGATATTTCAATCGGTAAATAAAAGATTCTGATTAACCTGCTGTATTTAAGCTGCCAAGTTTTATCAAGATGTACAGCGAAATCATTATCCCACAGAAAAACGCCGGATAAATTAATTTAAATGAAGCCATGAGTTTATTGTTATTTGCAATACATCTTAGAAATTTATGTCAGAAATCTATGATAAATAATCAAAAATGAATAATCCAAGATCGTGAATTTTTTAAATATAAATAATGACCACGGTATTTATGAAAATATTGGGAGTAAAAAACGTTATTTTTCGTTCTTAACTCTAATCTGATCTATTCCACCATTTTATGGCTAAAGGAATTACATCAAAGATCTATCGTATAAGATTTGTTAAACAATAATAACTGCTTCAAAACCCTTTCTCCTATGGTCCTTAGATCAAAGCGCCGCGAAGAAAATCGGAAGAAAACGGGATGCTAAAATATTTGAATTTTTGCTCGCAGCTGAGGAAAATTTCGATATCAAATTACGAGCATCCATTAAAAAAGAAGAGTAGTCACAAAGGGGTCGCAATTTTCAAAGTTTTTTTACGGACCTTTGCTTTTTTCTCCGAGAGCCCGTTCTCGGCAGTCTTTTGGCGCAGGTTCCTTGTCTGTTCCCAGAAATCGGTGTCCTTTTCCGAGGCAGCGGATCCCTTCTTTAATCAAACCTATCATTTACGTCTCTTTCAGCCTTTCCTCGTTTTCCGAACACAGGATACCGAATTTTCTATTTTTTCTTCTTTCAAAATCTTAAGATTCCCATTTGATACTTTAACCCCTTTTTCACCTTAACCATGAGAGATCCTTAACCTTTTAAGCAATATTCGGTGTCGTGTGTGGTGTAAAATTACTCTTTCTTTTAAGGGTTGCGCTAAATCATCGTTGCGATGGCATTCGACGGGTCTGCAAGAGAAAGTTCGAAACGAAGGAGTTTATACATGTCTTCGCTTCGGATGTCACTCAAGAAGTCAACTGTTAACGAGACGAAAAAGGAACGCGTTTGAAGGATTTGATATTAATAATTTGTAAGCATTTTTGTAATAAGCGAACTAATGAGTTTGTGTGCGGAGGAAATGTCTTCAATTATTATCAACACTTTCACGCCTGGGTGATTCCTTACTGTCCCTATCTGAAGAGGCGTACCACCGATGGTTGGCGGTCGCATGATGTTGAATATAGGTACTGTAGCGATTAGGTAATTCATGACGAAATAGGAAGCTTACCTTGATGAAATGTACGAAACGTTAATTAGGCCTACCAAATAAACATAGAAATTTATGGAATAAACCGATCCGAAGATCCTATGCAGATAGGAATAAGCTGTAAAGTTGGGAATAATTTTGAAACGAGAAAGAAGTCTGCTATGACCGGGAATCGAACCCGAGTTTTCCACTTGCCGGGCGGATATTCTACCACTGAACTATCGTAGCAGATCAATTTTCTCGTTTCTGAACGCGGATGTTTTCTTGGTTGGGACGGAACTAGCCAAGCTAATATCAAACTGCCCCAACGGATGTCCTCGAAGAGATACGTCGAAGAAAACTCCTCTCTCTAAAATGGTAAGATTCCCAAGCAAGATATTAGCTTGGCTAGTTCCGTCCCAACCAAGAAAACATCAAACATCCGCGTTCAGAAACGAGAAAATTAATCTGCTACGATAGTTCAGTGGTAGAATATCCGCCCGGCAAGTGGAAGACCCGGGTTCAATTCCCGGTCATAGCAGACCTTTTTTCTCGTTTCAAAATTATTCCCAAATAAACATAGATAACATTAACGCTTCGATGATATTTTTTCGCATTATTCAATACTTAATTTCTGAAATATAATAAACTATTTAAATAGGTAGCAATATTAAATAATTGAATTGCGGCAAACAATTCGCAATTATCGTCTATAATCTCGGTTTAAGATCCTATCTTCGTTAGCACTAGAAGTTTTTTAAAATCGCAAATTTTTATTTTATTTATACGTGTTATCAGATAGATTTATTTAAGTTTATACTTAAATGGCACTTACATTTATCACAATTATTAATGCAGTCTCACTAATTATATAATTTGCATCTAAAAAAATAATTAGTATTTTAATCAGAAAAACGTATCAAAATTCGAGGAAGAACAGCGGAGAGGCGAGGTTTAATATCGCAGGGAAGATAGAATAAACAACGAACTAATTTTAAACCAAGGATCGAGTACATAAATACGTAGAATTTCCCCGAATCTCGTTGGATGTTATTTCTAATCTCGCAGGGATAGAAGGAGCGAATAACCTACTCTTGGATAGAGTGATTATTCATTATGAATAGATCGACTGTTGTTAACATTCTAGTAGAAAAAAAAATATTTCAGCTTACTCATTTAAGTTATGTTAGAGGATGCTGGTTCGGGTTGTATTTGTTATCACGTTAACTTGAACAAAAACTGAAATATTATAACATATTCAAAAGGGCACAATAACTCAAATAACGAGAAAAATTAGGGAAGAATTATTTGGCGACTGATCGTCTTGTTACGCAATGAAATAAATTAGCTCAAATAAAAATGCAGAATAATTGACGCCGAGGAATAAAATCACGTAAGAGGAAAAAATTACAAGTTATAAAAAATCCCCATAAAAATCACGCTCGCATATATATATATATATATGCTCTTCAATGCACTCGATACATGCAGTTACCCGTTACAGACAGACGCGAGCAAAAGTAAGTCTTCGGCTCTTTTCCAAGAGGGAGGAAAAGCGACCGTCAACACACTCCGAAGGCGAGCAAATGATGCTTCAGTGTCTTTCACGAAGAGACGACGAGGCGTGGAGAAAGGAGACGGGATGAAGCGGGGGAAGAATACTATGCGTGGGAGGAAGAGAGAGAGAACGGGAGATAGAGAGGGAGGAGGAAGTAAGTCCCGTCACACTGTTCTCCGCTTGAAAGGCCACCTTACCCTACCCCGCCCTTTTCAAACGAAAAGGGATACTTCCACACCTTGTCAATTCTTTGTGTTTGCGTTGTCTTGTCTCCTCCCTCTACTCCGATCTCTCTCCCTCTTCCCACCTCTCCTTTTCACTCGCGACTCCTCCTCCTCCTTTTCCCCTCCCCTTTGTCTATAGCCGGCGTATCGCTTCGGAGAAATCTGCACCGCCTGAGGAGACGCCCTGTCCTTTTTTTCTTTACGCGCCCCGACGCCTAGACATCCATCCATCCCCTCTTAGTTTTTCTTCCCGAGCAAACCCTGCTCTCACCTTTTCCACTTCGACTGCCACGGAAACTCTTTCCCTTATTTTTCTTTCCTCCACTACTCTACTTCACTCTTTTCATTCAATCTCACCCCTTTCTCTCTCTCTCATCTATCCGTCTGTTGTCTCCACCTCTGCTTACTCTCTTTCTTTGAACGATTCTCTTATGAACTTACTTCTGTCTCTTCTTATACGCATAGTCTAGAAATCCTTAACTTCAATTTAATCGACACCTCCTCTTCTCGCATCCATTCTGTTGGTGACACGATGATAATCCTTCATTGTAGAGAACTTCTCGTTCTGCTATTTAAAGCGTATGTCAATTACATTTTATTGTCCCAATCCCAGATTTGTTAGGGCCAATCATTCCTGAGCTCTCTCTCTCTCTCTTTGTTATCTGCGCGCATAGCCATCGACGAATCCGAACTCTTCATTCTACATCACGAAGTACGATAAACAATTTCGAAAGTCTGATTTTATTTATGGATTATTCACGGAGACTCTCTTGTTAGGCTCACATTGCTACGTCAACATTTCTTTGAACAAACGAATTGGATCGCTCAGCAATATTTTACTTCCATATTATTTAGATTGGAGTTCATTATATTAACATCAGAGGTCAGTGTAATCATTCCCAATAGTATTAAGGATGTAGGTAAAATATTTCATTTCCACAATGTGAAAATTTCTTAACTCATTTCCTTCGAACATAAAAATTAATACTCGGTCATAATATATCAAAAATTACTCTATTCGTTTCTAACATCGGTTTCCACAAAGCGACGATGAAATCTGCATGCCGATTATAATCACTTTATTATCATCGGTTTTTCTTTCTCTGATAAATCTTCCTCGTGCATTTCAAAGCTTCCCACACATTAACATGAGATTACTATAGTTTTATTGTAAGAGATCGTGTATAAAACTCTTTAAAAAGGTAAAAATAATGAATGATTTAAGTACCAATTCAATGGGTTTTGGAGGAAGTTGCTCTTCGCCGGGGATCGATGCACACTCCGACGAACAAACAATTACACGCGCACTGGGTCCATATTCATAAACTCCTTACGCATGGCATATTTTGGAAAATAATCGATATTTACCCCTTTCATTCTTTTGGTGGTCTTTACGGATATACTGACTAGTCAGCATCAGACTAGGAATGAGGTAAGACATTACATTTATTTCACAGAGATCTTCTAAGATGTTTCCATTCATCACACTCTTGTAAAACAAATTCCTCCTATTTTTCGACTACTCGACCCTTTTTTCTCATTATACCTTACCAAAAATTCCAACTGCAACGATTATGCTCTTGATCATTTGACAGACAACGTCGGGTGCGAAGCATTTTTCACTGTTATTTTCTCTTTTAATAAGTCCCGATCTTTTGCCGCTTCCTGTATATTAGGTGCATTGCTTCTCCTTCGACCAACACCAAATTTTTCTATGAAATTCGATTTATTTCTCGAATAGAGAGTTTTGTCTTGCCGTATTACTGCGATAAAAACAACTCTTCTTCTCATGCTATGATTCGATGTATTTATTGTATATCGGCTTTGGTACCTGTTACTTAAATTCCATCCTACATTCCTCCTGCCATTTATTCATCATTCGACTCTTCCTTCATCCAACCATCTCTCTCTTCTTCTCCCGATACTTTGTGAAGCCCTACTTCGTGTATCCCAGTGTTTGTGACTTTATAGCCTATAGCGTCCTTTGTTGCAAATTTCAGTTCGGTATGAAAAACTAGATTAATAATCTTACCCATGTGGTAACTTTCCGGTCCTCTCACGATGGTTGTAGCTGTGGCTCAGCGATTTATAGGATATCACGGCTCCGTCGAGCTTTCTTTCCTCCGCGACAAATCTGACGGTGACATTGATGGCGTTGCTA
The DNA here is from genome assembly GCA_028673005.1 of Tanypteryx hageni. Taxonomy (NCBI): domain Eukaryota; kingdom Metazoa; phylum Arthropoda; class Insecta; order Odonata; family Petaluridae; genus Tanypteryx; species Tanypteryx hageni. Next base: position 50,173,009 of record CM054112.1, on the reverse strand, counting down.
GTGAAAGGCGGGTTTTAGCACTTGTAACATGAGCGTAGAGATTTTTGTAACGCCTCCAGTTAATATTTTCTACGGCAGGGATGTTATAAGATCACGTGTGTCACAGAAGAAGAAATCTTATCATTTTTCCTCAAATAAGATTGGAAAACTCAAATTTTAAAAAGAAAATGATATTTCTTCCGCATGACTGTTTTATTGTCATTTTTGATGAAAATCTTTATTTAATTCATCGAATAATCAACTCTAAATGTGTCCATTTTCACAATTATTCTTAAAAAAGGGCGCGGTTAACTAAGTGGCTGATAAAAACGAATAAAATAACAATAATAAATAATAGCGCTTCAAAAATCACGAAAAGGTTAACTAAATTTTAGTTCATCGATTTATTTGCATTCATTCCATTGAAAATACACTCGATGGCATTGACAGCGATATTCGGTGTGATAACGAGGTTCACCTGATAATTGCAAAAAATTGCGAAATTATATCACATTGATTTTTATGATTAATTTCATGCCAGAGTGCCTCCATAAACAAACCAATTATTTCCGAGGAGAAAAATAGAATATTTTCAAATAATATGTTTTTTAACAAACCGAGCTCGGCGTGGATGATTGGTTTATACTTTTAACTTGTACCCATTAAGATCTGTTCAATATGCATGAACTTTGTCTCGGTGTAAGCGAAATAAAATTTTCCTTCGGCGCTTTCGCGGAATCTGATCGGATGGTTAAAATCGGCAAAAGAGGGGAGGAAATGGTTTCGTCTTTCGCCACAGTCAAGTCACTCGTGCGGCGCCTCAGTTGGATTGGTTCACAAGTAATTAACTCATTTCGAGGAGTTCCTTTTGAAGTTTAATTGTGCGTGTACGCCTGTAAACACCACAGGTAAATTACGGTCAACATCGTGAAAGACTCTAAGTTTAAGAACGAATCGCGGGAACACTATTTTCAGAGCGTAATTATGAAAATTATCGAATTCGACTTCAGTTTTGATTTTAGCACCTAAGTGTGAAATTCCTTTGCATTTAGAGTAAGAAAACATTGCAAAATAGAGAGAGAGAGAGAGAGAGAAAGAGTACAAAATTAGAAGACTAATTATCCCATTTTAAGTTTGAATGACTCAATCATTCTCAATACATGAATAATGTATTTTCTCGAGTTGTGTTTTATATTCAACTAGCTGAAATTACCCGGCGTTGCTCGGGTTTTTAAGTCGAGACAGAAATATTGAGTAAGATTTGAGATTAATACCAAGTAATGAAACCAGGTTAATTTTTATTGTAGTGCTTAATGGAATGCAATATTTCTTGTCTTCTCATATTTTGCCCAAATAAATAAAATTTTCCCGCATCCCTTATCGACAAATTTGGCGACTGTATTTTATATAAAATAATCATAAACAATCGATGGAATCATTTTAAAAATATAGTTATTTCACTCGAATTGATTTCCAGTGGAAGATTCTGCATCATATTATGTGGTCATGAATATCAAAAACATGATAAACTTGGGCAGAAATTGCAAGCTCTAGGGATGCAACCGGTGGTGACACGTTTGTAGATATATTCAAATTTAGCTTAACCATATGTTATTCCATGCAAAGGCTGATTTTGTGGGTCTAATTTGTCACGTGAATATTTTAAGGTAAACCTACGAAACAAAATGAGATCCCGGACTTTGAAATCGGATTTGGCGATAAAAAATGTGATGGTATGACATGGAAAGTGTTATTATAATATAATTAACAAAATTGGCTTAAGATCTAAACTTTACCAAACGTTCCCCTTTCCTTAATTACGCAAACGATGTTTGCATTAACATTTACTATTTTATGTATTGTATTGTAAAGTTTTACCATTAATATAACTACTCATTAACGTCTTACTTGATATTCACATGGATATATGCACCGAAGCCTTTAAAGCAGCAATACAATTATGTGGATGTCAATACTGTTAGCCAAAACTTAAAAAATAAACAACATCTTGTTACCGAACAAATGTATGTAGATGTATCGATTTATTTTGCGAGAAATCTTTTCATGTTAATGGCAAAAGATAACACTGTTCTAATATTCCTTAAAAATCATTTGAGTCACTTAAAAAGTATTCATGGACTATATTTAGGCATGAATCCATTTGTACCATTTTTCTTGGTGTTGGCTCTTCTTTTTCTAAGACGCGCCACGGCGTGGATTTTCCTTCCATTAATCTTTACGTGGTTATCTCCCTTTAAAGATGACAACAATTAAGAACTTTAGCTTTGTTGCCGCCTGGAAAATGATCATCTAAACCGATAAATTCTGCGCTTTAAGGAAAATTTCGAGCAATTTAGCATGTAATACAAACAAACATGAGCAGAATTAAAATACTCAGTCTTTTGTGCGTAAAATAAACCTTTTTCGTGATCGTAAGTTAGTATTTAGGTATATTTATTCACTTTTATTATATACATGATATCCTTATTCTGTCCGTCCGTCCGTTAGTCCATCCGTCCGTTGGTCCGTCCGTCCATTGGTCCGTCCATCCGTTGGTCCGTCCGTCCGTTGGTCCGTCCGTCCGTAGGTCCGTCCGTCCGCCGGAACGCTCTATAGAAATTCTCATGAGAGAACACTTAAAAATAACTTTTGGTCACTGTTTTCTTTTGTAAAATTAAATTAGAAGTAATTTACCTACGATCTTTAGACGGGAACCAATTTAAGAAAAAATAAACATAGATTCTTATGCAAAGAAAATCTCATTCGTAAATCTCCAAAAATTGCATTTTAATATGATTTTTCAGGTTTTCATGCATTTTATTCATATTGGACCAGTGTTGTCCCAGTTGTTGAATTCTATTCTTGGCCTCATAATAAATGCACCATTTTAGTGCTTTAACACGGGTCAGACTTTTATACAAGAGCATAACTTATTTACTGAATCTATTAAGTAATTAGAGAGAGGAAGGAAGGAAAAGAGAATGGGAATGAGCAGAAACTGAGGAAGATGACGTAGCATTTGTATAGGATTAAAAGGAGCTGCAGTACCAAAATAACAATAATAAATTATAAAAAATGTTCTATTGAATTGCCAAATGTTGGGAATTCATAAAACTAAATATAGGTTACGTAATTTTCAAAGGATTTCTTTAACTGAATATACAGCAAATATTTCGAACCGAATTTCAAATAAGATTGAAAAAATAACATTTTATGACTTTTATTTAAATTTCTTTAACTAAAGTGACTTTTCTGGAAAATTTTCAAAACTAATATAGTTAAAAGAAAAGTGCGATCTTAAAATATAGTTAAAACTCATTGCAGTTCATGTAAGTATTTAGTTAATAATAAGTTACTACACAATTTTCCTTTGATGGTAAATTGACTGTTCGTTCACATTTTATTCTGTTTTTACGAGTTAATTAGAGTAAAATAATTCATTTATTAAGACAAATTCTATACGTTTTAAATAACTAATAATTTGCTCAAATATTTCAAGTAAATTTCAGTTACTTCTTAATGCATTATATCTTATTATTTCGAATTTCCTCTTATTTTCAGCAAATATTTGGATAATAATTTGGCCTCTCTACTAATAAATACTTAATAAACAGTATAATTAAAAAGATAACTTTCAAAAACCCTGATTTGATTGTGCATGAAAGCCAAACCAGATCATAGCATATCTTACTGATTTTTCATATCGAAATCATATATATTTGGAATACTTTTATGATAAACGGGCAATTACGCTAGTATATTAGATATTCAATGATAGTTTCCGAGCAAGAACTCCCCTACTTTCATATTTAAATCAACTATGCGGTAAGAAATTTAAAATCGCATGAATCTTATTCGTATTTACTTTTTCTAAAATTATTTATCTTTGATCCATGAGATGATGAGATTTTTCTTAAATATGTCATTATTGATTGAATCTTGTTCAGAATAATACTTTTATTAACCGACAAATAAACATCATACTAGCAATTGATGGATTAAACCGATCCGAAGATCCTATGCAGACAGGCATAAGCTGTAATGTTGGGAATAATTTTGAAACGAGAAAAAAGTCTGCTATGACCGGGAATCGAACCCGGGTCTTCCACTTGCCGGGCGGATATTCTACCTCTGAACTATCGTAGCAGATCGATTTTCTCGTTTCTGAACGCGGATGTTTGATGTTTTCTTGGTTGGGACGGAACTAGCCAAGCTAGTATCAAACTGTCCCAATCACGAGTAAGTACGACATATATGATCCTAAAAATGGGTCTTGTTGCGCGAAATCGTGCTAAACAAATGCAAAAATCCCATTGAAAACCGTGTCATAGATAGGATCGCTTTGATTTTTTTCGCTTGCGACATTTCAAACTTATAAGGGTAAAAACTTGAGCACAAATTCAATGTGTCACCACCACAATCTCGGACTTAAAACTGACTGTAGTCCGCCTAAACACTACCTTGGACTTAAATAAAGAAACTTGTTGATTACATTATTTCTCCAGTGCAATATTGTGTACACATGAAATGAATATGAAAAGAATTTATAAAAGTATACAATGAAACAAAGTTGTTTTTCATTACTCGCGTTGGGACCTTTTGAATGGGCAGGGAAAGGCTCTTCGTTCTCCGAGTTTTGTAAGAGCGTACATATGTCCGAATCAAGCGAGCGTATCGAGAGGTAGAGTTAGAAAGTGTAATGAGCCTAAAACCGAAGAAAGCATATCGCAAGGTGTACCTGTATTGGGTACATGGCTTTCGATGATCCACCGCGTCTGGTGACTTATTGTGACAACAGTTTCGTTTCCCTTCCAGGAAACATCTTCAGGTCGACCTGAAAATGTTTTCTGGAACCGAAACGAAACTGCTGTCACCTTAAGACACCAGACGCGGTGGATCACCGAAAGCCATGTATCTAGTACCATCTCAGGGCCGAAAATGGAACCGGTATAACTTTAAATGCGGGGCCGTCGGAGATAGTTGAAAAGTTCTGTAGTATTTTGGAATAAACCCACCAATTACATTAATTTACCATGCCTGGTGGAAGTAAGCATGTATCTTATTGATGCTGCAAGCAACGCTGCACTAAGCAGCTAGTAATTATTTATCATACTTACTATGTCCCGATAATTTCAATTTGAAAAAGTTTATAACCAAAAAATGTCAGTTTGGAAACAAAATAAAAAGGAAATATATTGTTTACTATTGGAACAAAATAAAAAAAAATATTAATCTGACATGTGCATTAAAAACCGTTATAATTCATTATCATACTTACTATGTCTCGATTATTTCAATTTGAGAACAAATTAATGTCAGTTGTATCTTGACACAAATCTTGGTAGTAAGCCTTCTTGTTTAAACTTGAAATAAACACATTACCAAAAAACTCAGCGACTTCTACCATGGTCCGCTAGGGCCACATTATTTCCTACAGCGCCATCTTAACATCAACCATTACAACTACATCGAGCAGAGCTTAGCCGGTCAAGAAAAATCTCAATATCTCGCCAACGATATGACCGATTTCAATTTTGTCATTTTTTTGCAAATTCGCAGGTCAAGACGTTTAATTTACTGCATTACACGTTAAGGTGGCTGTTACCTTCGCTTTAAAAACCTCATTTTATTACGCTATTAATATATATGTACTGGATTTGCAAAACCAAATTTTTTTGAGTAAGTATGGTGAAATTATTTTTCAACTAAAAAACATCTGAGGAAGTAAGCAAAGGTACCCGATTTCACTAGAATGAAAGATAAGTTCTTCGAAAGCTTATAGATGTGATGTAAACTCATAAGTTTATACGAGAGATTTATTTTCATAGAAAATAGATCAGTGGGATAATTAGAAAGAAAGATGCTTGGGGTAAGCCTGGTTCCTGAGATTATGAACTCGAGGTGATTTCGTGAGAAAAATTGTCATAATATTTAGGAGAAAATTCATAAAATATTTCCGTAACTGTATCTGCAGCCAGATACTATGTTACAAAACTCGAAATTTTGAAGATATCGGCGTGTAAAGAGAAGTAGTTTGTGTATAAGGACTAGGTATCTACAAGTTATACACGAAGATGAGTAAGGTACTGAAATGATAAAAAATATACCCTCGACATCATGTAACCTCTCTGTAAGACATCATACACTACTAATTATTTCAAAATCTATTCAAGAAGGAAACAGTAAATTCTCGATAATACAGAATATTACTACATAATATTGTTATTTTTGCTGAAGTATTGAATTCTTCTAGGTGTTTTACGCTAAATTATTAAATAGGCTTTTAATTTCCTATTTAACGTCGTAAACTTTGCATTGGAAATTGTAAATAGGAGAGGAAATTTTATAATTTAAAGGCAAGCATGATTATATATAAGAGAGTCTATTTATATTAATTGTTGCACGCAAAAATATTTATTGTCAAATGAAGTTAAATATTTTCCAGATTAAATATTTTATTTTAAAATATATATATATTTTAATTTCTAACTTTTTTGCTTCCAATGTACTTCACAACGTAATAGAATATTGTATATTACCTCAATTTTCTTACATCAATTTTAAATCTTCACAAATATTATTTATTCCCACGTTTTAATAGTTTAATTTCTACACAGCGTCAGAATAGCAAATGTTGCCATATTTACTCCCATGCACATACGTACATACACTCGGTGGAAATTGAACATTTAACCTTAGAATAAAGTATTACAAACAATATCCATTACCTATAATAATCCAAGAGGTTGATTGAAATACATTACAAAACCCATTACTTACAGCAATGTGAACAGTATCCGCTTCCTATAAAAAAATTGCATATCATATAATTTTTTCCCAGTAAAGAGCGGAGAATGCAACGAAAAAAGAATCCGAATCTTGCCTAACACTTTCTAAGAAACCGCGACAGCAAAAAGCGAGATATTAGTAAGAACATTTTTTCTTAATGGCGAAAACAAAAACGACAATAAGGATGAAGTTTGAAGCAAGCTGTTTTCCAACTAAGTAGTTATAAAATAACTCCTCGCACTAAATTAACTTAGCTGGTTTAAAGAAATCGTAAACGCATAAGTAGAAAATCCCCTTAAGCGACGGCTCCGGGAATAAAGGGACGAGCATACACACAGTACAGTGCGCAGGATGCAGCAAATGATAAGAGTTGAACCGAAACGGAATGCGGCCGACAAGAAGGAGGGAGGCGGACGGATAATGGGAGGAAACGCTGGATATGAGAAAGGCAACAATAACATCCTGAGGGTTCTTTGGGGGAAGAGAGAGAGAGAGAAATAAAGGGAGTGTAAGTGATCGAGTGAGGAAGACTTTGAGAGTAGAGGCAGTTACGGGAGTTAGGGGCAGGGTGAAGGGGGAGAGAGTTCTTCTTAGATAGAGGAGCATAAGGATCTTCTTCGCCAAAATTTGGAGGCAGGTGGAGTCAAAAGGGGAGGGAAAGGAAGAGAGACGGGAAAAAAAGAAGGGAGGGGAAAACCTCTCACTCTCATCGGGAGAAGAGGGGGATGAAGGGAGGGGAGAGAGAGAAGCACAGAATGGGTTTCTCTCCCACTTATAATAGGGTGGGAGAAGAAAGGGAGAGAGAAAGAGTAAGAGAGGCTGGGAGTTGTTGCCATGGCGTCATTCCGTTACTATGGTAATGAATATGAAGTCGGCGCGGGCATCGCTTCGAAAGAGCCCAAAAGAGATATGGCAAGGGGAGCGTGAAAGGTGGAGAGTGGTGAGGGGAGGCCAAGAGTGCGAGGTTTGGATTTGAAGACGAATTTCAAAGCGTGGGAAGGAGGTTGAGATAGCGGTGAGAGTGGGAGTTTTAAGGAGGGTGGAGTGGAAGGGAGTACGGAGAGAGAGAGAGGGGGGGGGAGATTGTGGCGGAGAGGGAAGAAAAGAAAGCCCTTATAGGGAGCTAGAGGTGGCGCCACGAGAGGAAACGAGTTTTTTTTGTTTGGGGGAAAGTTTTTTGGACGAGAGACGGGAATCGTGGCGTATAACCGTAACGCGACTATGTATGGAAAGAGTGGAGAAAAGTGAAAAAATAGGAGATGGTTTTAAGTCAAGAAGACTGAAGTTTTAAAAAGTTTCGAGATGGCTGAGAGAGACGCGGAAGTTCGCGGCGTGACGCAATCGTACCGAAAACGTATAGATAACTAAGAAAGACGTGGAGATGTTTTTCGTCGAATAGGAACGTTGTAATGACTTGCTCCGGCTTAAAAAGTTGAACTTTTTCGAATATTAATAGAGATGAGGAGAAAAGTCAGTGTTCAACTAAGGACCGAATCCGGGTCTTCCACTAACCGTGCGGGCGTTTTAACTAAAGTAGCTGATTAGAAAGAAAAAACTACTTGCTAAAAATTCCAATTTAATAAAAAATAACAGAACCTGGGTTTCAACGCAACAACGTCATTACCTGATGATGATTTTTACTAAACTTCGTCCCCATTTTATTTAAATATGGAATTCTACAAACATTTAGGTTTTTCTAATAAATTATGGACTAGATTAAATATCAATCCAGTGTATTTATCTCAAGTCATTAATTAAACGTCGTCTCTGAGAAAAAAAGAATTCTATCACTTATAAATCATTGAGATAGCTTAGTTACAAGGTGGAACGGAAATTGGCAGAGCCTGCAAATTTTTGATAAATATTTATAATAAAAATGATGAATATCTACCGATGGATCATTGGTCAGTTATTCAGTGCACGTAACAAAGGAGACAAGATTTTGCGACCTTGATGAGCGTCCAATGCGATTCCGAACGTCATTCGATTCCCGATCGTTCAGAGGTTTCCGCTTTAAGCAGTTCGCAGTGCTGCATGTTATTAGGTATCTAACGTCCGGATGCCACCGCTGTCATTAGATGACACGCACACTTTGGCACGCGTGCGAGAGAGGAGGAAATTAGAAGGTGAGAAGGAAGCGGATGGAGAGAGGGAAAGGAGTTGTGGAAGGAGAAATGGATGCTCGTCAGACTGTCCTTACGGCACGAAAGCACGATTTTTCAGAGCAGCGGTTCTTAACTTCATGTCGCGACCCAAATCTGGGCCGCAGAGGTCCTCAGTAGGGTCGCAAAGAAAAAAATTGAAAAAAATATCGTATTTCTTAATAAATAAGGTGCTGTTTTCTGCGGTGATGTCGGCGTTTTTGATGCAATGTTACATCTGTTGATGGCCCACATAAGGTCGCAGCCAAAAGAGGTTTTTAAATTTATTTTATTTAAAACAATTTTTCCCGGAGGGTTTACCAACAGGGCAACACATATCATATCAGGCCTCTCCCTCTAATTCTCTTACGGAACCCTAACAACCTTTCGCGGGAACTTAGGGTTTCTATCTGACCACGAGAGAATCCATGGTAGAAAATCAACTTAATATAGAATTTCATAAATTAATACTGTCAGTCTAACCAAAAGATATATCCAACTTTATCTAGCAGGTTTAAAACCATATTCCATAAATTTACTACAAAAAAACTACCAACTTCCAAGCAGTGGAAGATGATAAAAACAAAATCAAAATCTAGAAAACACGGTTCTACGTCCAATAATTAGCATAATGTGATCATCTCAATTGATATAGTATTTGACGTGGAATTCCTTATAATGGATTAGGCAACTGCCTCCGTTGTGGTTGAGTGCCAGAGAGAAAGAGAGACAGAGAGAGAGAGAGTTGGGAGACTACCTCCGAAAGGCAGCTCTGCGAAGGATGCTGAGGATGAAGGAAAGGGAGAGAGAGAGCGGATCGTGTATGTATGTGTGTGAGAGAGAGAATTGGGAAGGTGGCGAGAGAAAGGAGGAAGGGAGTAGTCGGGGTTATAGACAGACACCTGGTGTCAAACTCGAATAATGGGATTCGCGGAGGATAACTCAATTACTTGCACACCTCTCTCCACTTCCCTACGCTGTACTCCAACTCCAGACCTCCTCTGTTTCCCCTATGGGCGAAACCTCGCCTCTATCTCCAATCGCCCTCTCTCTCTTCCACCTCCCTCCCATCCGCTTTATCTCCATTCCTCCTCCACCAATCTCACGGGGCCTTCCTGACCACTGCTAATCCCCTGCCTCACTCCACCCACCCACGCAAAACACTCTCAACTCCCACTCTCTCTCTCTCCTTCCCTCTCTCTCTCTCTCTCTCTCTCTCCTCTTTCTCTATCTCTCCCTCTCTGCGTCGCTGTCGACATGTTCGCATCTCCCACATCCGCCCATCCATCCATTAGGCTATTAGGCGCCCATCGCTGCGCTTCTGTTTTGCGCGAATTCCGATGACGTGGAGGGCGCTTCCAAAACGGGTACCCTGGATGCCGGGTCGGAGCAATAATCTATTTAAAATGATAATCAAGCGGGATTGCTCCATAATGGTCTTGCTTTTGGGGGGGACGAGAGGAGACGGGTGGGGTGGGAGGGATAGGAGGGTTAGGGAGGGGGATTTTGATTCAAATTTAATTCGTTGATATGAATCTCATTAAAATCTCTCGGTGGTAAATTTAATGCCTCATGAAATTGTACCGTTAAGGATTGAAATTCCAGACTCCGTTGGCCTAGGGGAGGTTCGGAACGTTTTCATACTTTTTGAATTCGTTGATTGGTTACACAATGCAAAAACTTGTAGGAGCAAAACGTTTTCATCATAGTTTGCTCTGTGCTATGTGGTATCGCAATGCAAGCATGAATTGATCAATCAGTCTCATGATTACATTTTCATATAAGTAAATTTCGAATATTTGGATGTTTATCGGCGATTTTTCGTCATTTCATGTATCAGGATATTTTGATCACAATGGGTATTAAGAAAAAAATTTATAATCAACTTTCATTTTCAAGTATAAAGAGTAAAAGACTCTCTTTAAACTTGGTTTTCCTTAACATCAACTCAAAACTGGAATGTAAATGGATGGACGTTGATAATATTGAAATGGTAGTAGGACTAATGATTAAGTAAGAAAGAGGACGTTTTCGACTAAGATTATATGAATATACGTTCTAGATCATTACTGGAAACATAATTTACATTGATGCTAATCGCTTTTTTCTGTATATTTTCGGTTAAAACAACAGAAACCAAGCTTGCTTAAGGTTATCATTCTGAAATGAAATTTTCAAGTTATTCAACTCGATTTATTTGCAGATTTTTTAAAGGAAAAATCCTCTTATGCGTTTGGTTTGTCCCTCTGTCTTACGCGCTAACTCTTAAACGAAAGCAAATAGTCTTCGTTTTTTCTCAAAGCAATTCAGTATTCTGTCTCGTTATAATTTTATATCAGACTAGGCATACTATTAAACATAAATTTTAAAAATTAACAATTAACAAAACCGTCATTCACAGTCTGCTTCAGAAGCTCTTTACTTTCTTGTTTGACATTTACTTGTTATGAATGATCATTACGCAAGGATGGGAGAGAATATATCTCTGTTCCTGTTAACCTAAATATGACATCTGCGTGAAAAAACGTTCAATGTTGCATGCATTTTAATTCATAAGTCCTTATTTTCTGGTGTAATTTTGCCAAATACAGCAAAAAATGAAGCACTAAGCACTTTTCCAAAAAGTAATGTTCTGAAGAAACGTCCATTTGAAAGGGTATAGACGAAATATGATTTGATCTTGACTTTGTTTGATAAAAACATATTAGCCATCACTAATATGTCTTGATCAATAATTTAATTAAACTATTTCCAATGATTTCGCTCGGTACAACACTGTTTCAAAAAATATATCTTTTATGCAATTTAAAACCGATTATTTTCTCAAGCCATCAAAAACTTTCCTCATAAAACCCACGGGCTAAACGATCATTAAAGATAGTCAGTCACTCTACTACATAAACATTTTTTTTAAATTATCCTAACGCAAAAGAAATCTCCCTCTGATCACGTGCTTCTTATCTCCTCCGCCAGGTGGAATTCCAGTCACGCACCTCTCCGGGCGGTAGATTCATCGAAGTCCCTCAAGTGTTCTACTTTTATAAAAAATATAAATAAAGTGGAACGCCGGGTCTTCCTCTTCTTCTCCTCTGACGGTAAGTTACGGTTAGGAGTTTGAAAGCTTTATTGCCTTCTAAAGTCGGACGGGATGGATGTAGAATGAAGAGGGTGTGTGAGAGGGGGGAGAGGGGGGTAGAGTTGAGAGACGGAGGAAGAGGATGGGGTGCGGAAGGCAGCGGAAGATCCTCATGTAAAGTATCGGGTCGAGTCGATCTCATAGAGCTCGTCGTCTCCTGCATGCTGATTTCGAAGAACAGTTTTGCGCGGGAGGTCTAGAGAATGTTATTTTACGACATCATCATAATCTCGAAAGGTCGATCGCATGAGCGTCGTGTCGCAAAAACTGACATCATTTGCGATACTGCGGGAGGCACCACGGAGAAAACTTCCTCTAAAATAAATTTCTCGAAGTTCATTCAACACATGGGCAGATGAAATTGAACCACCTCTTTTCCTCTCCTCTCCTCTGCCCCGGATAAAGTTTTCGAATGAAAAGAAAAAACAAGTGAGAGAGCTTCGCTCGTTCGATGAAAAATGACGAGGAGTTCCGGAAAAGTAGTTTGCACAACATAATGATAAGAAGAGATACTTCTTTTGGAGTATATTCTTTTTAATCTTATATTTTTCATTTTTTACGTATTTCCTCTCTAGGTAAACTTGGGTTTAGTTATATTTCTCGTTAGCTTTGTGTCAGTGAAAAATTCTCGAGTTGAACTTAACTTCATCGGAACCGAGAATAAATACAATTGAAATGAAATAGGGGAAGAAAAACACCACACGTAGAGTAAAATTACAATCCCTATCTTACAATTACAGTTTTTCCATGAATAAAATTTCACAACAGTGATTTATGATATGGGATTAAAGTGCGCATTTATAAAGAGTAACATTTTCCGGCTCGCTGTAGTTATCACAATGATAATATAACAATTAATATATTATTCATCTCTCAAAATATTGTATACATAGCAAAAGATTGTCAATTTTGTCCACAGCAGATGCAGATATCTTGCCTCTAAACGCGATATAACTACCGGAGACACGTGGACATGGAATATTCCTCGTAGCGCGGACCTTTTAATGTAACCACTCGAGACAATGATTCTCTTAAGGAACACCATTGTCAATGATCTCCTTAAACTCCGAGTCTCTAAAAACCCCTCCCACTTCACTCCCCCTCCCTCCACCTGCTGCTCCCTCTATCTCAATGTCCTCACTCTCTTTTCCTCCGAGTTGCTTCCGGTGCCATTCCAATCTCGGGCCATCATTATCCTCTGCGGCCCTGTCGAGACCCACGCCCCCTTTTCCCTCTCCTCCCTTTCATTCTATCACACCTAAAACTCCGTTCCTGTCTTAACACCTCTCTGACTCTTCGTTCGCCCTCTCCCTTCCTTTCTCTCCATCTGTCTTTTCCCCCTCATTCCCACTTTCACCCAATTCCCTCTCTCTCTCTCCTACACCCAACACCAAAAATTCACATTCTTTCATTAACTATCGATTAAACTGAAGAGCTTATCACTTCTTCTTTTGTCGTTTCCTCGAACCCTAAGAACTTTTTAACAAGGGCAGTTTCCTCTCTCTCTATCTTCATCGAAATCAGAAGAATTTAATGGACCGAAAGGTAACGTAATCTTTTTTTAATTTGCGATAAATTGTCGTCGAATTGAAGGGGGGTGACGGGAATGAAACGAGGAGATTTTTTTGTGATTAATTTTTTGTATAATTGGAAATTTTCATCTCATTTCATCTCTGTTAATTCCGGAGTTTTTTCTCTACTCTCTTTTTCTTTGATCCCGCTTGTCAATTTTCGTCTTTTTAATCTCAGGTCTCTTCGCCTCTCATTTGTCCTCCGCTCCTTTTATCATTTCTTATACAGTAAACTCTCGACATTCGTGGTTTCTATTAATAGCGGGTGGTGTCTGCGAACTCCCATTTGATATTAGCGGCATGTTAAACGTGACTATTCTCGGATTTATTGCGTGGCGTCATGAAAGTTGTTGTTGTCAATACGTATGCAGGGGAATAATAACATTCGCGGTAATTTCCAAGTAAGTATCAGCGTGATTGTTGAACGGTTTCTGCATCCTACATCTTTTCCGAATCATGTCATCCTTCTTGCCCTCATTCCTAAAACATAACCAGAATTTCTTCTCTTATTCCTAAACGCTAGTTAATGAACAGGTATTCGACATGGGATAGTTTGATATATGATTTTCAGCAAAATTTTGAAGATTCGGATATGAGATACGCGGCATTCTCTGGAAGATGTGGCCGATTGAACATTTCACCAAGTACGTAAAGGTCGACTAATCGTATTTCGAGCATCATATTAGCGCAAGAATCCGAGATTCTCTCTAACCGCCAATGTTTACTCAGAGCAAGACGAAATCTTCCTCTGATGATCAATACAGGTTTAGGTTTCTTATGTATTTGCAATATCTTCCGCTTCTCTTATGGAGTCGTATCTAGTCAAAACTAATTAGGGTAAACTGCGATTGTGTCACTAGGAAATCGATATATAGTTAAATTATACGCTAGAGCAAAGAGATCTAGACGAGCTTTCTCTTCTTATTCCCCACAATAAGCGTGTATTCTTCCTCCCCACTCTCACTAGATCAATCCATCAGTACAATCCGATTTATGGAGCATTCTTCGTCTTACAAATATTTGAGAAGACTTATTGTTTGTCAATTTTTATGCTGTAGTAAATTTAAAGCTAAAATAATAATTATCATAGTATACAGGTGACAAACAGGTTAAAACTTTTGAACCTGGAACGTATTTATCATCATTTCACAGGATTGTTAGATAAAATTACTTCTGTTTCTGATCTGTCATGCGACGGTACAACAGGCAAGTGCAGAGGAAACCAAGAGCAGTGGTTCTTTATTTCTTGTTCTAAACTGTCTTTTAGAATTTATTTAACCCGCTCTTTCCGTTCATTCACGAATGATTGTCCGGGTTCCTATTACAAATTAAGATCTCATGATACTACCTCTTTCTCTTACGTATATATATATGTATGTCAGATATCGTGCCTTAACTGGGGCTAATTTAGAAGTATCCAGGTTAACAGGACTAATATTTTCTTATAAATGCTACTTGCGTTAAATATACGATTCTTAGTGAGCATTCGCCTCGTTAGTTTTTGTAAATTTCAGTTTTAGTCCAAAGGTTTCTCTGTGATACTATTTTACAATTTCTTAAAAAGAAGCAATGTTAGCATGATGGACGAGTATAATGTCGATATTGACCATTCTGAGATATCCGCAATACGTTAATAAAACCCATTCCTCTCTCTAAATTTTCTACACCCTATTCTTGCCCATTTTCTCCTCCCCTAATCCTCCGCTCAGGTTCCACTTACAGGAATACTTCGCCTCGCATCCTCTTCGCACTATCCAGTCTCCGCCTCTTCTTTCAACACGAAGGCAGTATTAGTTATCCAGTCAATTTTCCCTTTTAATTAGGCGCGGTGAGGGAGGTGGCTGCAAGGAGAGAGACACACAGAGAGGGTGGAGGGGGAAGGAGAGAGAGGTAGTAAGGTAGCTTTCCCACCGGCCCCATGCCCACCCTAAAGGAACGGTAGGAAGAGGCCGTGGACACGGAGTAGGAAATAGAAAGGGGACAGGAAGGTGTGGAAGTGTTAGATGGGGCGACGAGAGAGAGTTGAATGGGCCGTGCGGTCTGGCGTGGGAGGGAAAAGGGTTTCGGATGTGAGAGGGGGCGTGAAGGGAGGAAGAGAGGGAGAGAATGGAGGGAAGAGCTATGGAGGCATACTGCTCTTCCCTTACGCTTTCGAGATTCGGAGGGAGACATGGAGGAGATGGCCATCTCAACATGTTACGTGTGATAATAAGCGGAGAATAAGGGAAATGGTGCCGCTGAAGTTGAATGAAGCGATGGATCTTTTTCCGAAAGAAAGTTGACAAATTTATCTATTTTCATACGAATTGAAGATAACGAAGACTGAAGGAAAATAAGAAATTCAATGATTCGTCGTTTGTAATTATTATGTCAGCTTTAGTTATATATTTAAATGGTTTAAGCTTTTCTCTGTGGAAGATTCCCGAGAAATGCAAAATTAACTGACAAAATGCTGAGATGTAATGTAAAATTAAAGGAGAATCTTTTGAAACTTTGTATCCTATCTTACGAGAACCCAAAATATTTGCTGATCGATCAGTCCAAAATGCCATGCTAGAACAGAAGTGGTGTATTTGTATATGTGTTGGCATACACTATGTAGTCTCCACACGATTTACTATTCAAATCATTGGAATCTAATTTAATATCGTAATCCTCTCAGATTAACCTATGTGGGCATATCCTTTTCACATAAAAATAACGACAGATATTTGTTGGAAATTTTAATACTGAACTTACAGTATCATACATCCCTATAAATAAATTACAAATCCTATAGCGTGTTAAAAATAAAACCATGCGCACAGTACAAGTTTTCTGAAATTGACATAATTCGGTTTCATGTTTGTGAAATTTTCGAACGAAAAGCATCATTAAACTTTATGGTCACCTATTTGTCTCCTCATCGGACTACTATAATTTCTCTTCCGACGTATTTATCAGTAAGTAAACTCTATCGCAACGAGATATAAAAAATTCTACGATCCGGATTTCGTTTGGAAACAAACAATTATTAACCATACCGAACTTGAATGGTACCAGGGAATTAAAATTAACGGAATTCAGCCGCCGAGCGAGAATTGTTGGATATCGAACCCATACGAAACGAAGTACTCTTAGGGCGAAACGAGGTCTGAATAGTGGGAGGCGGATGGGTTTATGCGATACTCCACAATATCCGAAACAAGACTAAAAAGAGGGGAGGGGGACAATACTACTAGCCCTGAATAATATCGGCGTGGCTAGTAGGAAGAACAATGACTGTTTTCAAAACAATACGAGCACAGAGTCAACCAATCAGAATCCTCCTCTCTTTCACCCACACGCACACATGCACGCATTCTCGCCCAACCGTACGTGTTATCGACCGATTGGTTTTGCATTCAGGACCCCTCAAACATCCCCTCCCCACCCTTCCATTTCCACCCTCTTCACCCCCTTCGACTGCGGTGCACGGGGAAAACATTACCCATCAACTCGCGATGCATTGTGGGTGTCAGCTCCAGGCCTCATCGCTTTTCCCCGATTGCGGAGAGAAGAAGAGGAATTCGGGCGGGCTTTCAATTCGGGAGAGATATCGCGCATTGGGAGAGAGTGGCGGAGGGTTCGTTTCGCGGGGTCCAAAAACGATGAAGATATCATTGGCGGGGTCGAGCGGTTTTGGTCGCGAGCGCTGGCAGGTGCGGCGGGCGGCGATCCCACTTCGCGATACAAACGAGAGAAGAGACTTGCAACCGGAGGGGGGGAAGGGGAGGAGGGGGGGGGGGCGTTCGTCGGTGGGCGCGCTCAAGTTCGCCCATTTGGTTCCATTACAAAGCAACGGGGAGAAAAAACGGAACGGGTTTTCAATTGGGGACGGACTTTTTTATTTCGAAAAACAAAAGAATCTCTAGCTTCGATCGCGTTTTATTACCTGAATGAATGTTTTAAATGAGCTCAAATGAGGTTTGCATTGTTTGTAACCATGAGGAGCTGAGGTAAATTTTATGGAAAAATTGTGATGGTCTTATGAAATATCGTTTAATTTCACTTTTTTTTTAAATATACACAATAAATGGTGTTTTTTAAAGGTATTATGGAGCTTAGCAACAAAGTTCACGAAATATTATTTGTTGAAATTATTTATGATTTACCAAAACAATAAAAAACTCCTTTTCAAACTTATTGAATTAATATAAGCTGTAAAATTTCTAATTCCACATGTATTTCGACAAAATTGAATATTTATAATCACCCCCTTTTGATTTGTGAGTTTTAATAAAAAATGTCTCTGGTGACAAATAAGAGATTATTTAATCAAAAATATAAACTTTATTTTAATTTGTAAACAATTCATCTAAATACAGTACACCATCACTAGTTTACTATTAAATATTAATCCAATAAAACATTATGAACACCATGGTTTCGGAATCGGGCATAACTATGCCTTTAACAAATCAAAAGTATTAACCTGATTTTTCACAAAACTATAACACACATATATAATTTTCCAACTAACCCAACATCACTTTCCTGTAATGTACCAATACCAGCGCTAGACCTATCGCGGCAAAATTTGTCTCTTCAGTTTCTCTCACAAAGTGACCAGCTTCTAAACAGATCGAGTTAAATTCCATGCCTTCATTTACCTAAAAATAGTTGCAGCTTCTAAAATATATGCGATAAGCACTAATAAGCTAGGCTTTATCCTGCGAAAAATGAATCTAGAGTATTTTGCTGAAGTTCATTTTAACTTTTGTGAAAACTATGAAAACCTTTCTTACGTTAACATGATAAGCATAAATTTTTTAATTCAAAGGCTCAGTTCATTTAATACAAGATATTATAGTCAATTGTTTCGCCCGTTACTTTGTAGAAATTCATTATAAATAATTAAAATTTACTTTTTAATGATGACGCAAAGCGTCGAAATCTAGATTGTCTCTTAATAAAGTATTGTAGGAATTTACAAAGTTAATTTGAATTATTTACAAAATATTATAACTTTCATAGTAATAACATTTGTACCCGTCGATATGTAGGTTTCATATTTAATTGCCCCTTCCATTTTTTTATCTTAAATAATATTTAGCATTGAAAGTAATTTTTAAAACAATACATATAATGCTACTGTGTATAAAAGTTTCTCGAGATTTTGACCAATAATTCGTTTGTTGACTTTTAAAAAATGACGCATCCTTGTGATTATGCAACCCAACTCACACCATATTCAATCCCCCTTGGTCCGACGAAGGCATCCCCTTCTGCGGGTGGTAACACTGAAAATATCTCAAGAAATTCTCGCGGTTCGCCTGTATTTCGTATCAATGGTTCCAAAAAATGGACTGGGTCGAATGAGACGGCAGAAAGTCTCTTATCGGTTAAGCCAAAGTTTCCCCGATAAAATCTCCCTCGAAATTAACTGACCGCCGTAATTGAATCCTAAGGGAAGGACGAGGGGACGACGACTCGGATATTGGGGTCTGAGAGACAGAGAGAGGGAGAGGGATACAATGGAGGAGGGAGGGAGGAAGAGAGACAGAGAGAGAGAGAAGGTATGCTACAAGTACGCCTTGAGGACATCTGGACGCAATGTAGGTTTGGGGAGGAACGACCGTCGGAGGGATGCCTCGGTTTTAGGGTTTAGGGAGCCGAAAGTGGACGGGATCCAGTCTGAACGTGGATATCGGAAGACCTCAAAATGACGCATGTCTGAGAGACCGGAGTGGTGCGAACAACTTTTCAATGGCTTTGGAATGTTTGGCGCATGTGAGATGAAAGAGGAAAATTGAGAGAAAGGTTTAAGTTGGCTGGGACTGAGATAGTGTGGAGAAAGAGAAAAGGCGAATTAGTGAGTTTATGAAACAACGATGCGGTAAGTTATCGAAATATGCGAAACGCGTGAAGATGCGAAACGTGCGCATAGAGTGCGTTCGTCTCTGAATGACAAAGATAAAGGTCTTCGAAAAAAAGAGAATCTAAAAGCACATAATACAAAACGAATTCTCTGTGCTGCGTATACATTTACTACGCGTGAGGTTCAAACTGCCTCTTTGCAAGTTTTAAGAGATGCAAAATTTGTTAAGTTTATACTTCATTTATTGTCCAATACTACTGAACAATATGAGAATATGTTCACTATTTAGTTTCAGTTTCTGAGATATATTTGTTTTGTGTGTAATATTCATAAAAACGTGAGTCTAAAAGTACAAACTTTTTAAAATCTACAATAAGAAAGAATTATTTTTAAATAATGGGATATTTTGGTAAGTGTGGGTAAGGCGGAACTACAAACAACAGTATCATTTTATCTAAATACACCAATCTTTAACAGATATCAAAAATTAAACTAATGGTGTTATTTATGAATTTTTAATTAATGCAAGATAAAGTCTATTAATTGAAGAGAACTTGGGATTCCATTTCATTGACTTATAATTCCCATGTAATATTTTATAACTTTGGTGAGGATTGATTAAACCCAAGTAATCCATTGTTAATTCGTCAATAGCTCTGAACTTGCGGCAAGATTCTAAATTGCATTATTTATAAAAATAAATTTTCTGGTTGAATAACTTCGTTGAAAAACTAACTAACTAACTTTCTCAATCATGAATAACCTTTGCGAGTGACGTATCAAAGTTATTATCTGGCGAAAAAATCGACAGAATGCTCAAGAAATAAGAAGAAAGGAGAGAAAAAGAGAGAAAGAGATAGGGAGAGAGAAAGAGAAAAGGAGAGGGACAGAGAAAGGTAGTTAATGGAAAAGGGGGCCAAAGAGTCACTCTCTTCCAGTCTCTCCGAGAGCGTCGCAGCAACGAGAGAGAGAGAACAAAAAATTACCGCCAGAGAGCCCGTGTTACTGATGACGACTTCTTGAACAAATTACCGCCGCAGATCGGTGACAAATTTGTAAGCGAGGCGTTCTTTCTCACTCCACGTCAAGTGTTGGATTTAGAGTCGTGAATGAGAGAAAAAGAAGTTTGCAAAAGTAAAGAAAACCCGCGCAGAGGAGAGGGGTAAAACGTAAGGAGAATGCAAAAAATGAATGGCAGAAAGAAGTCTTCAGAGGTACTGAAATAAGAGGATGAGATTCGACTGCGAGGAAACGTAATGGAGGGTCTCAAAGGGTGAAATGAGAAAAAAGAATTAAGAAATGATGAAAGCGAGCGCGGAAAATCGTTATTGCTCTTCCGTCGAAGCGGAATTTCTATGGGTTCTTAAATATCATTGCCGGCAGAATTGATCCTTGCGGGCAGGTGTGCGGCAATGTAGGGAATATTTGTTTGAAGTTTTCTAAGAATACTTTAAAACGTCATCAACCCAATCACCACGAAGTTAAATGCTTCCATCCTACTCCAGTATTTTAATTATAATGTTCTTATATAAGTTTTAAGGGACCATTTTTATTTTGAATTGAGACAAAATCTTTACCATAGGGTATTTAACTATTTGAATTTTTTAATTTTGTTAAAAAAGTAAAAGTACTAAATGGTATCTTCTAAAAAGCTACTTTACCATGATAAACTTCAAGAAAGTGAATAGGAACCACAAATGTTTCTGTAAATCGACCATGTCTTTACGCTTTCGCCATCTCTTTATAATTTATTCCAACATTAGGAATATCACCAGAACCACTGAATAAAATGGTTTCTAGTGACATATTTACTCCCTGAACACATCTTCCGCGGGTGGCCATAATGCCGTATGACTCAACGAAAAACCTTTGCACAGTTAACACTCCCAAACGGCAGTTTTAAACACACGCGAACGCCTAAGGAGAGAACCAGTAGTTCAAGCATTTGGAGAAAAAAGGCCGGTGACACACGACGACCACATCTTGTCAAATGAGACAAATGGTGAAGTCGAAGAGGTGTTTGACTGGCTGCAAGAAAGGCAAATCACCACGGATGATTTGTGGATATTTTACAAGCTTAAGTATTAAAATCAGTTATCTCGGCATAAATTCGTAGCGATGAAACATAAATGATTTCTTCATGATTTTATTTTAATTTAATGAACATCTTTTCACAAACTGTTTGCAGCAAATACTCATTGTATTTTTTGAAAATCCACCGATTCGTCGTGTCTTAACTCTTCAGCAAGGAATGCCGTAATCCACATGCTATAATTTAAGCGTGCCACGTTGTGGAGTGACTTGCAAGGCAAGTTATGCTCCGCTTTTTGCTTACATTTACTAATTAATCTATATCTAGACCGGTGTAATAAATATTGGGGACGTTTTAGACCTAAAGCAAATCGCTTAAAAATTTGGTAAGTTATGACTTCTTCAAATTACATAGCATTATCAGGAAATACCATCACGATGAAGACATAATCAAAGATATACGGATATATTACACTTCTGCTAGAAAATAATCAGGATTTATATGATATGGCCACATAATTAAAGACAACACATAAGTTCCGATGAAATTCAGTAAAACCAGGAGAAGTTTTATGAAGAAATAAATTGACAAGCAAGTCGCGTAGTTTTAAGGAAAATTTTGACATCTAGAGCTGATAAAAACCTTTGCCGGGCCCGGGACTCGAGTATCCAGGATCACTTCTCGTTCACGGCGAATTTTTTCTCAGCTCTTTCTGTTGAAATAGACATAAGATCAAATTTGTTCTATTTTCTCTATGTTTACAATAATTTTATGTAAAGAATGTTGAAAATTGACGATATATTTTGTAAATTAAAAAAAATTGTCAAGTTGAAATTTATGTAATGGGAAATGATAAACTATGGCTATGAAACAATGGTAGAATTCATCATTTTTTTAAACAGTGAACAGTGCTAAAAATTATACTAAAATTGTCTATGAGAGGAATATTCAGTTACGGAATGTTTAAATCTTCTACGAAATAAATTCAAATATATTAATGAAATCGATCGAAATCTTATCTTTGTGGAATTGTATTCTTAAAGGAACTTCAACTGCCTTGTGCATTAGAATTTCTTCAAATAATTTGTGTAAAATATTTTATGTATTAGCGTCATGGCATTACGTTATTTTAAAAATCAATTGTAACAACGAAATAGGATTAAATTACGAGAATATTTTTCAGAATTATTTGCCCACGCTATTCAATTAATTTTTAATTAACTAATAACTAAGAAAAATAAGCTTTGAGACTTTCATAAATTTGGAGCAATGTAAATTCCTAGAATATGTATGAGCCATTTGGGACGCAACGATTTGGAGACATGCATCAAGAAGAAAGAAGAAACTGAGTTCAGCGGAAGAAGCAGAGGAATGGATTATTAAATGGTGGTGGTGGTGGGTTGGTGATATAACTTGGGGGGCCACGCGTATTCCCGGGTAATTAGCACGAATCTAAAGTTGTTATTGCTTGAGAATACACGTAGCTGACAAGTTAGAGCGACGTCATTGATATAGTCTTCACACATTTAGTGGAGCTGAAAATGGAAGAAGAAGTTCACGCGCTAAGCCTTCGGTTTGCTTGTCGTAGTCATCGAAATCAGAATCTTGTAACTTAAAGGCATTTCTAGAAAGCGCGAAAATCACGAATTGCTTAATTATGTGGCCACTCTGGATGAAGTGTTATTTTGTAAAAACAATAGATATGTCATAAAAATTAAACGTAAGGCCTTAAATTGGCTAAATAACTGCTTAAGGTTTGGATCAAAATCTTTATTTTGAAACTATGTTTATTACAATTTTCTTCTCATAAAAATGAGCTTGAATTGATATAAATCGACAGTTAAGGAGATGTTGTTTGTTATCTTGGCAGCTATATGGGACGGTTTCATGCTTTCTGACTCGCTCAATGTGGAAAGAACTCCAGAGAGTAACAATTTGATATATCGTCGAATGGAATATAAATATGAATCCAATATTTAAATTTGGGATAGTTATCATTTTCAGGGTTAAAACCATTATCGTTGACATTTTCACAATCTAAGCCGTAAATATCAAACTGACCAGATGTTAGAGTCATCAGCTACAACTTATGATTTTCTCTTGTAAACAAAGCAGTGATGGCGTTTGAGAAGATATCCTAAGATTGAGATTATTCTCAGCCGTAAAATCCAATTTAAAAGAAACATATTTCAGACATATATCTTCGTAAATAAGCCACCCTCTCACATCGTTGGTGGGTGATATAAAAATATTGCAATACCAATGCGAATAATTATGGCGTGTAGTTTTGCACATCTTTAAACGTTTTTAAACGTAGTTTCGCGGTGACGCCTAGAAGTATAGCAGGCAAGATTCTTCCATGATGAGAGTGGCCGTCGAATATAAATCTCATTTCTACTTCATGTGGAATCGTATCCGGTCTTCCAATCCGCTTTGCTGGACATCCTCGCCCATCCAAGCGTGATAAGTGTTCTCCCTGTACATGGACGAAGTACCGAAGGTAATGAGCGGAAGTTAAAATAATTCCGCTCTCGATGTGAATCGTAATGTAATGGTAACGCGATGCAGAAACACACCCTCCCCCCTCCCCCTCCGTTCCATCTCTTCCCTCTTTATCCCACAACCCCCTCTACTAACGCCGCCAAAAAATAAATTGGCCCGAGGTGAACAAACGAGCGTCCATCTGAGGATATAAATATTCATGATAGAGTTGGGAGGAGAAGAAAGTGGGATGAAAAAACCCCTCACCCGATAAAAGCAACAGAAAACAGCGACCCGCTCAGATAGGTAGCGACCGTTACTAGGTGACGTTCCTGTATACCGAATTGGCCAAGCGGGCTCTTGTCATATGGAAAATGTTCTTAACTTTATAAAGTGTTCGAGGATTTGACCTCAGGGCGGAAATGGTCGCGAGACACGTGAGCCTGCGACAAAAAGAGCACGAGGACAAGATGGAAGTGAAAAAGAGGAGAGCGAGAGAAGGATGGAGCCGGGAGCGGAAGAGAGGGAAAAATAATAAAAAGAGGAGGAATACATAAAGGAGAAAGATGGCTCGGCTCTGCCGCCTTTACCTCTTCCCGCCCCGCCCTCGATGAACCTCTTCTTTTCCAGGCTACGGCGTCCTCTTGCATATTTGATGCCGGCATCCTATGCGCTCTTGTTTACAGACCGCGCGCTACTTATATACCCCTGGTCCTCTAACGGAGAGACGAGGGAGCATCCATTTCGTTACTTCTTTAGTGAGCTCTCTCCCATCTCTCTCTCTCTCTTCCTCTAATGCCGAGTGGAGTGAAGGATGGATGTTTCGAAAAGAGTCGGTGCGAAGTAGACAAAGGGGCACGGGCCTCGCTCTTATCATTTTATTTTTCTAATGCTCTTCTTTTTACGTTTCGCCATCCCCTTTTGAAAGCGTGAGTGAGCGGTTTGAGTCACGGAAGAGATGGAAGTGCGGCGGCGTCGCTGTGCGAAAGAAATCGGGAGTGAGTTTGGCGGCGGGAAAGAATCTATATAAGTGATTCGCCATTTTATGAGTTTTACTTGGTCTTTATAAGGTTCTGTGAGAAGAGAGGCCTATGAAAAAAAACTATTCCACTTAAGTGATATACATTCTCCATAACAACTGTACAATGAATTTATTTCGTGTGTGTGTGTGCGTATTTTTGGCTAATAAACCTCTTGGATTAAACACTACACCACCGGCACCCCGAATTTGTTTCGTGATAATTAACAAAACAAGTTAAATTCAACCAATAAAGTGCGCCATGTACAAAATGAAAATTGAATTTTTTAATTCCCGAAAAAATGGATAGTTATGCATAAACAACTGAAAACAGAAACGGTTAAAGGTGATCTTTTTTGTTTCGTGGTAGCGTGGCTATTTTAGCCATCAACATCCCACTAGTAATTTATTCGTTTCATTTAGGTTTTAATTGTGTAATTACTTTTAAAGTACAAAATGAAGGATGAGACAGATGCTATGAATGTTTAAAGTTGAGCAGAATACGAATTCTTCGTTTCCTATAATATCCTCTTATAATCAACAGAAAAGAGAAACAACTGTCACTTCCCTCAATTTTTTTATTGTAACACAACCTACGTGTTGCCTACTTATCTTCACCTGAGGATCCCTTAACTAGGCGAAAGCTAGGTCGTGTTAAAATGAAACTTATGGAAAGTGACAATTGTTTTTCCTTTTCTGTTGAATCCACAACAAGTTCCACACCTAAAACTCTCGTTTTATTCTATTATAATCAACTATTCTTATATTACTACTGATGGGTACAAATTTACAGGTGAAATGTTCAAATGTTTTGTGCAACGTTATTTAAAAATACAGGAATAATATAAATCACGAGAAAAACTGATAAATTTAATAGAAAATATTTTCCTCCTTAGTTCATATCTCAGTATGATTTTTACAACGGATTCTAATTCAAAGTCATTCAACGAGAGATACAAACATGAGCTACAAATTGTAAATTACCATGTTAATTGAAAAATAACACAAAGAATGTGTCTTATCTAATATAATCTAAAAAATCATACTAGATATGATGTAGACTCTAAAACCACGCGGGAACTATCATTGACCAGAACGACAATCGGAGTACAATAATTAATTATAAAGCATTACAATTGCAGTAAATGTCGATTATATCCAGAGTTTCATTAAAAGCTTAATAGTTTAAATTTAAAAAAACATCTGCCAATGAAAATTTTTGTTTGTCTACAATGAATGTTTTTGTTGAATCTGTGAGCATCTTTTCAACTATATAATATAACAAAAAACAAGAATTATTTCTGAAACAATTTATATTTGTATGAATTATATCAACTTGGTATTTAACAATCATCCGAATTTTGCTTCCAAAAATTATGCAATAAATAATAAGAAGCTTAGAGCAAGGGCAATATAACATTAATTATTTTCTATATATGGGATATTGAGTCTCGCAGAAAGAGGAAGGCCTCTTGATTTCATAAAACTGTTTCTATGGTAGTATGAATATAAACGTAACTTTCCTGCAACTACATCAGTCTGTTAGAGTTTTACAGCAGACAACTACGAGTACTTAAAAGCTTAAATAAATACTGGGATAATGTCAGAAAACAATTTTGCAAATGACCAATACGTGTAACATTTATCTCAGGCGACAAAAAACTGCGCATCCCTTAATCCTAAAGACAGTGAGGATTGCCCAAGTGTCGTCGGAGCATTTGGTGATAAGATACATGGAAAAAATATGACAAAAGGTGGGAGAGCAATTTTCTACGAGAGCAGAGAGGACTGGGTTAAAAATAAAAGTCAAAAGGTCTAACTACTCCGTGATATATTAGCGAGAAAAAAGCTCAGATGGGTAAAATGAGGGATTGTGAAGGGAATAAGAGAGCAAGGGTGGGAAAGAGTGAGAAGAATAGAGGGAAAGAGATATGACCAACCCTGCTCTTCATACTTTAAGCATATTTATTTCCATTCCTTGTCTGTCGCGATTCATGTAATTTGTCAGCGCGTCTTCCGCGCTGGAAAATGGCCTATCATCCGTCTGTCCCGCGATAAGGCTCGCCCCCCATCTCTCCTCCCCCTTCAGAATTGTTATATCCTCATCCCTCTATCTCTTTTTCTCCCTATTTCCCTCTCTCTCTTTCTCCCTCTCTCTCTATTTTTCTCCTTCTCTCTCTCTCTTTTACTCTCTCTTTTTCTCCCTCCCTCCCTCTCTCTCTTTTTCTCCTCTCTCTCTCTCTCTTTTTTCTCCCGCTCTCTCTCTTTTACTCTCTCTATTTTTCTCCCTCTCTCTCTCTCATTTACTCTCTCGTTTTCTCCATCCCTCTCTCTCTTTATCTCCCGCTCTCTCTTTTTCTCCCTCCCTCTCTCTCCCTTACGCCGGCTTCGGCCAGATTCTCCACCCTCCCCTCCTTCTTCTCCCTCCTTACCCATTCCAGCCACTCATATCCATTCTCCTTATTCTTCGAACTCTGTTTCGCCCTCTTTTCACCATATTATGCAGTAGGTATATTACAGTTTATGGGTCAATTTTTTTTCTCCCGAGGAGATTTTTTCTGGGATATTATTTTGTGGATTTTATGGAAGAATAAAATGGGTTCCCGCATACTTTTTGTTATCTCGAGTTGTTCGCCGCTACAAACGGGTATAAAGGGTGGATTCTACGTGAATTGAGCAGAGAGGTGTGGAGTAAGTAATGTGCCTAACTTTGCTGTTTATTGTTTTATATGAGGTCCGTGCTAACGGTGGAATTATATCGATTGTATGATTTTCTCTCAAATAGCAAGTGATTAAAATTACAGGTCTTTATGCTTAGTGATAAGTCACAAAATATCGTAGTTCAATAGTTGTCAGCTTTTTATCTATTTCGAAAATTGACAAGACCTGTAATAGGTATAAAAGTTTATCAATTTTAGAATGGTGAACAATCATTGGTACTGAATGGGTTATTGATATATTAAAGCAAATTTAAAATTTCGTCAACATATTCATGTTTTGGATTACCTTATCACATAGGTCAGCAACGATTTTCTGTTGGGTACCTCTCTCTATCAATTTTCAGAATTTGTGATCCTTCGCGCGTGCCACCTTTAATTTAATTTTGACCATAACGCTTACAAAAAGTGATTATTATATTATAAGGCATCCTGAATAGAGCTCAATATAATTTCAATACGGAATACAATTGAAATAAAGACAATATACGTTTTAAAATGCATATTTTTTGTTATTTTTCTCTGAAATATAGTTTCATGTGAAAACCAAATTAATGTTATTTAGGCCACTGATTTTTCACGAAATAACGTGTGAGATAGCTTATAGTGTCTATGTATAACTGATTTTTCTCCAACATTAAAAAATGAGATAATTATGTATTACAATCTCTCTCTTTTTTCATGAACCTAAACTGAAAGTTTAACCAAATGCCCGTACTCTCATTCTTTGAAAGACTTTTGTAGAATTTACATTCTGTAAATAATAAGCTTGTCTGAATATTTTACATTATTTTTTGTTATATGTACATAATAAAACTGCCATTGTGCAGGATGCATTCATGGAAATTGTAAAATATAATTCTCAACATAAAATAATATAATATCGAGTAAAGAGGAAACATTAACGATTAAATATCAAATGTAAATATTACGTAATTAAAGTTTATGTCAAATTTAAAACAACCTTGTCTAAAAATTTCGTAGACTTCAAATTTTCACTTTCTGAATTGATTATTTCTTTATTTATCGTTATTTATTTTTAGGTATCGTGCGAATTATATTGCCTGAACGTATAATTTGATCCCCATTTTATAGCTTACAACTCTTATAAACTCGTCAACTCTTTATGGGCTAAACTCAAATTTCATGGCAGACATCCAGGAAATATGAAAGGAGATTAAATATCAACTGTTGTTTTTGTTACCCCTGCGAAGTTCAAGAAGGAAACAGACGGTTTTTCCCGAGAGTATTTCCGCGCGTCCAATCTTTCTCCACTTCCTCACTCCCTCCCCCTCCGCCCGTCTCTAT
The DNA here is from genome assembly GCA_028673005.1 of Tanypteryx hageni. NCBI lineage: Eukaryota > Metazoa > Arthropoda > Insecta > Odonata > Petaluridae > Tanypteryx > Tanypteryx hageni. Next base: position 50,143,998 of record CM054112.1, on the reverse strand, counting down.
TCCCAACGGTCCTCCCTTCCCCTCTCTCAATCCACCCCTCCCCTCCGTCCCATTGCCCTCTCTTAAATGCTCCGCTTTTGTCTCAATCTCGCACGAATGTCATCTCTAGTCACAACCCATACGTCCTGGCGCCAATCTGAGGGACCAGTCTCTCAATACACGGAATGGAGGGAGAGGGAGATGGAGAAAGAAAGTGGTGGTTTCTCATTCTCCCCCCTCCACCCCCGCCAAGCGTAATCGGATGAATCGAATGACTCAAAACGTCCGTTTCATTCTTTTCCGCTTCTAGGGGCTCGCTCCGCTCCGTTATTTGTGTCACTCTCCGGAGAGCGACGAGTCACCTGACATGGAGCGCGACGGGGAGAAAGAAGGGGGAGAGGGAGGAGTGTGTAGGTGAGGGAGAAGGGTGAGAGGGTGTAGAGAGAAGCGAAGGGAGGGAGGTCGTGTTTTGGCGTCTTTGAACCCCAATCGCCCCCGAAATGAAAAAAAAAGAAATACAGGACACCTTCTAAACTTGTATAGGGACATTTCCACTCAAAGGGGGACGTCGCGACGGCACCACGTTTCTAATTTGTTTTTTGGCAGGAAAACATCCGAGCGAATTTTCTCGGATAGATACGGATGGGTTATTTCCATACGAGTTAAGTTGTTTTCGCTGCGTGTGCGTGATTTGTCTTTTCCGCGATACGCGGCGGAGAGTCGCGTTTGTTGGTTTCAGGTTTTACAGCGTCACGGTCTCACCAGCAATTTTGACGCTTTTCGAAATATAATGAAATATTATCAGTCTCGTTTAATTTTGAACCGTAAGTTCATCCCGCAATCTAAACAAGAGAAAGAGTAGTACATTATGTTTTGGACAAACTAAAGAAGGTGATTCCAATGATTTTAATTTGTAAAACACGATTTTAATCATTAGCTTTCTGAAACGTGCTTGAAAAGTAATATGCTAACATTAATCAATAATTATATGGTACTTTAAATTAATTTGCAGAGACCGGGTTACAAGTTAACGTCACTGCATTATTAATTAAATTGGAACAATCTTGCCTCTCCATATTTCTTATACATTTTGATTTCATTGCCATTCTTCCTCTATTTGGTTAATCAGTTTATGTGCTTAAATGTGGTAGAAAATTTAATTGATAATGTTCAATTACAACAAAACGTAGGGCATGGAAATTAAATTTAAGTAGGAAATTGGAAGTTATTTTTTGTCTTTGAAAATGAAAATTAATCGTTGAAACAAACATTAGTTATATTGTATTAATGCTGAAATAATTCAAAATACTTCTATTGAATTTAAAATTAAATCTGATGATATCATCGAATTACATAAAACTGGAGGTTATAAAAACAGTATGATACGTTAAAATATACACTTATTCAATTTTGTATTATAAAAGAGAATTTAAACAAAGAAATCTAATCGTGACCAACCTTATTTAATAAGCCTCAAAATATACTTATATAATAACCACTATATAAGGATCTATGCTAAAACAAGCTTTTATTCAAGCCGAAGTCGTTAGAAATTAATTCTGACAACCGGCAATAAAACAGTTGTTATTGTTCCATTGCCAACCGTATAATTCGAAAAATAATGGATATCTCACAAGCATTATTCATTGTATTTAAAGCTAAAACAAAACATTCCTACCATGTACTGGCACAAATATTAAAAACCAGTTTTAAAAAAATCAAATTTTGAAGAAAACTCGTAGATATACGAGTCGTAAAATTATATCAATTCCTTCCCGTTTCCCTGTCAAAGCATTCGGGAAAAGGTATAAATAACAAAAATACGGACAAAGGATATTCGGGAAAGAACAGAGTAGCATTGCGCCGAGGAGGAAGAAAAAAAGAAGGGGAGGGAAGTATATAGAAGATTCTGCAGGAGACAGAGAGGCGGGAAGAGAAAGAAAGATATCAGAGGAGGTTGAGGGCAGCATGGATTCTATAAGGGATGATTCCTGGAGATATACCGATGGGTTTGGTTGGGTTGGGGAACACAGCACGTTGGAGAAGAGACAGGGTAGACTAAAGGGAGGGGGAGGATGGGCAGTGGCCCGAAGGAGATGAAAGATAGAAGCCAGAAGAGGCAAAATGGATGAGTCCGAGATTCCACAGTTCCCTTCTCTCCCAACCTCCTTCACCATCCTCTCACCGCCCCTCCCTTCCCTCGGCACTACTTCCTGACTACGGTTCCCAATCAAAGGATTTCATAGGCCTTTCTTCCATTCCCTCCATAATCTACGATGCCTCTCGCCGCACATTGCATCCGGATACCTCCAGAGTATAATGGGGAATGAAGTTGTCCTTCTCCCATATCAAGCCGACGGGAACATTTTTCCCAAATTTAATCCAACCTTTTGGGATGAAACTGAAGTTGTTTTTTGCGAAAGATTTAACGAGTCATTTTTAACTCACTCGAAAGGTAAAGTGTTACTCTGATAAGGAAAAATAGTAATAATCTATTCGATCGTTTGCATTATGGGCTATAAATGACGAATACGAACAAAATTTCCGATACCATCGTTTAACAAACATCGTGAAAATGATTCATGGGAAATTCGATAGACAATTTTTGACTTCGTCTTGTAGCTAAGAACAAACTCCATTTACTATGGGTGAATACCACTGACGAGGTTTGCCTAATATACGAAATTTGCATCTGTTTTTGTAATCTTTCTATGGCTATCGGAGATACCTGAGATATGTGCTTATTTTTTCGATTTAAAATTTTCAATTACTTATTTCTTAATTCATAAGAGTCATACTTTCTTACCGCGATGGCATTTGTGAATCATTTCTTCTCGCGAAAAATGCAGAATTGATTAAAACTACGAACGAAGAGCCGTATAATATAATTTCAAAACTAAACAAATGGAATAGCATAGCACATCTACTGCAAATCTCAAAATAATTTGCTAAAAATGTAACACTATTCTTAGAATGGACTTATTGTTCTTTGGAAAAGGATGTATTTTATAACACGCCAAGGTAAAAATCGCCATTAATAAAGAATCTACCGATAAAAATCTCAAAAATCAAAATTATTTTTAAAAAACTATTACTAAGGATTCCAGCGCAAAAAATCTAATAAAACTCCCGGAACGATTAAGGGCCCAATCAAAAGAAATCGGCTTAAAAACAGGGAACGTCACGGAAACACTCGTAGTCGGAGAGAAAGAAGGGAGGTTCCGGTGATATGACGAATAAACAAAAGAAGAACGTCAAAAAGAGTGAAGCCTTCCGATGCACGACGGTAGAAAAATTCGGAATAGGCGCACTAGGAGAAAGAGAGATCTCTAGATGAGGGAGTGGAGTGAAAGAAAAAAGAGGAGGTGGCGAGGGAGGAGAGGGAGGAGTGGGGGGAGGAAGGGTTAAAAGGGAGAGGAAAAGGGTATAGGGAATTCTGGGATGAAATTGACGTGGCCGAGGGTAAAAGAGGTGGGAGAGGGTGGGGGAGGAAGGACAGAGAGGGGAGCGCAGAAAGGGGAGAGTTACTGGAGGCGGCTGGAATGGGTTTTTAGGAGCCAGATGGGGTGGGGGAGACGAAGGGGAGGAGGAGGGCAGTGGAGGGGAGGGCATCCCGGGCATAAGAGTGGAGTCAGATGAGAGGGAACGGAGGGTTTTGGACAGGACGAAGGGGCAGATAGGAAGGGAAGAGAGAGAGAGACTGGATAGGGGAGGGGAAGGAAGGAAGATTTTGGACGGGAGGAGGGAAAAAGGGGGGTGGGTTAGACGGAGTGGCGTATGGAGGAGAAAATCAATGATGAGGAAGAACCGACCGGATGGGAGAGAGGTGGCGGAGGAAGGAAAAAGATGAGGGATTTTTAGGTAAGGGTGGGGGGTGGGAGAGTGTGGCGGGAAGGTAGAGAGGGTTAGAGAGGTGAAGAGAGTGGGTGAGAGGAGTATGCGGGTAGAGGTAGGAAGGTGAGGGTTGTGAGGGGAGATTTATGGAGGAAAAGGGAGAGAGGAAGAATGAGATGGGAAGTGAGAGAGAGAGGGGAGGGAATAGGAGGGCTAGGGAAGAATGTTAGAGTAGTTGAGATGCATGGGGTGGGAAATATGGAAAGGAGTGAAGGTGGGACAGGAGAAAAGGGAAATGAGATTGGGTAGCAAATGGAATGATAGAGAGGGATAAGGGAGAAGGGGTAAGTAGCAACAGGAGAATTCAAAAGAGAACGCAGATGGGGTGAAGGGGAGGAGAGGAGGAAGGCAGAGAGAGGGAGATAGATAGATAGAGATGGATTGAGAGTAAGAAAGAGAGGCGGAAGGAATGACGGGAGAGTGAAGGTATAGACGGATCAAGAGAGGGAGGGAGAGATAGAAGGAGGAAGGTAGTAAGAGAAGGAGTTAGGAAGGGATAGATGGAGGAAAGGGGAAAGAAAAGGAAGAGGAGAGGGAGGGAGGAAGGTAAGGAGATATGAAAGGACAGAATTAAGAAGGGAGAGAATGGGAGAGGTGGAGGGAGGTAGAGAGAGAGGAAAGGTTAGAAGGAGGAAAGAAGAAAGGAAATGAGATAGATAGGAAGGGAGGGAGAAAAGTAGGAAGAGAGAAAGGAATGAAGTAAGGAAGATAGATGTAATGGGTCAGGAAATAGGTTAAGATACGAATAAAAACGGAGTTAGAGAAGAGAGCGTAAATTTAGGGATATCAAGAACGGATGATGGAGAACGTTGGAGATGGGAGGTTTAAATAAGCACAAAGAGAGACCTCAGAGAGAAAGAAGGAAGGAGAGGAATAAGGAAGGAGAGGGAGAGAAAGATAGGAAAAGTTGCTGGGGATAGGTGGCGATGAGGAAAGGAGCAGGAGGATGATGATGTTTGAGGGAACAATGCGTCGGACGGGGGAAGACACTCGGATAGGCGGATAATCGGCTTTATTCGGAGGGAAGTTGGGATTATAAATTCCCTACTTATATTTAATGCTCATAGTCATGGCTCGCAGTTTGTGTCAATAATGACGGTAACGATAGCAATAAAAAAGAAATGAACACGCATTTCGAAATAAAGATTTAAAAGAGGAAATCTCGGGGGTAAACGTTCGGAGGGAGGGGTTTTGAGAGAAATTCCAAGATTCATCCTAGTGATATAGGAAAAATTCAGGGAGTAAAGAGGGCGCAAAGAGGTTTGAGAGGGAGAAAAGGAAATAAAGACGGAGGGGAAGAGAGGGAGAGAGAGATGCTAGAGAGGTAGAATTAGCCGAAAAGGGGGGGGAAAACTGGAAGGTCCTCGACTCGGCAGAGTTATTTGAACCACCGATCCCGCTAATGAGAGGCGGAAAAGCTCCTTCCTTATCAAATGAAATCGGAATGGCGGCGAAATCGTGAAAGCGAAACGCCACTTGAGACGATTTTGTACCGGGGAAAATGTCGCTTTAGAAAACTTATTAATGAATAGGGGAAAACATCGATCACAATAACGACCGATGGTAAACCTATCCGCGAGAATGAGTCGCGCCGGCAAATCCGCGGAACGAATGAGAAAGAAAATCGTCCGTTTGAATATTTCGTCCGCCAAAGGATTATAAGGCGAAAACGTTTGCGAATCCGTCCAGGATTTTTTTTAAACTTCGATCGGTAAAAGAAAGTGAAAATGAGGCATAAAATGTCGCGTAATGACTTGCAAAGAGTAGCGCTTAAGAAGCAAAAAAACTTGATTTTTAATGACCCAGTGAATCCGCTGAAGGTGACGGTTAAATAGAGGTACGGAATAGCGAGGAGGCACATAAGTGGATGGGGAGGAGGAGAGGGGGTTAAAGGAGAAAGGGAGCAGGCTGAAAGCCGGGTAATTAGGATTGGGAGTGAGGGAGGAAAGAAGGAGGGAGAGAGTTGAAGAAGATAGGAAAGACTGGCGGAGATTTGAGTTGTTAAGAGAGAGAGAAAGAAAAACGAAGGTACATTAAAAAATTCTATTGATCATTTTCTGTCTTCTTAAGTCTTTCGCGTTTTTAAGATGGAAACGTGGTGAACGAGGGGGGTCCTGCTACAAAGCACCACCAAAAAAATGCTTTCGTTTATCAATTTACGATCGTCACTTTTTTATATGAACTCTGCTTGATTTAATTTTGCTATTTAACAAACTACGAATACAATTAAATCAGGTATTAATAAAATAACTTCATACATTGGGGAGGGGGTGATAGAAAACACAGTCGCAAAATTGCGAATGAAGGCAGAAAATGTAATGCAATAGCAAAAATGAACAATATAGTATCGATAAATTTGAGAATTCATTTTCGTAGTCATATTGATATGATAAATGTAAAATACTATATAAAGATAGCCTAATAAAAATAATTCTCTCAACAGATACAAACAGAACTATGCATTCCGAGTATAAATGTTAATGCTGCACGCACTAAGAGAATCAATAAGACTTGAAACTGACAAAGTTGGCGGGATTTTATGTTGGTAATGAAGCTTTATATGCGCGGACTTATATGCCTGAACATCCCGAATCATACTGTATACATTAGATTAGCTAGTTACAGCAGCCCCCGGAAACTGTAAGACTCGGGTTTGATTGCTGGTCAAGTTCATATTTTTGCACCTAGTTCCTTTAAATTCAAATTATAAGTCTCGTGAACTTAATACGTCAATTTAGCTTGAAAAAACTATTCCTTTTGTATTAGGTCAACATCTAGGGCAAAAAATGGAAAGCCACATTAAATGATCACATGAGTGACGGGATAAAACTTGCGATCTTCCTTGAACGTTTTTTTAAAATATCATTCGCGTTATTTGTTGTTTATAACGTACTATGAGAAAATAAGTTTATTCTGTCTTGTTCGTCTGCACGGAAACTTATTTTTTTATGTTTTCACCTATTTTCCGGAGGTGACAATCTCGTTAAGCCTTTCACTCGAAAGGGGAATGAATTGATTTATCACCAGAATCACGCTCCGATTCTATGATTCTACGCTTGTTATATAGATTTTACCATTAAACATTTAAAATTAAACATTATATAACCAATGTTACGAAATTAAACTAATCTTAGGGAATTCAACAGAAAAAGCCTTTATTAGCAGAAATATATCGTAAATATAACGAGGTTGAACACCTGGTAAAAATTCCATTTAAAATTCTATTAAAGAGAATTTTTAACTAATTGATTAAACTAACTGATTTAAAGATTATTATAATCAGCCGTCTGAGTGAAACTAGGTGCAACAAAGGAATTTCCTCAATTAAAGATAGATTTAAAGGATATCTCGACGTAAGTGAGTAGAGAGACGGAATGAAAATTAGATCTCGAGATACTTTAGCGATGCATCAAGTTTAATTCAATGTCAAAAACAATACATAAGTAATAAATAATTATAGAAAATTAATAACGAATGAAGTCGGAAGATAAGATAACAAAGGATAGAAAATGCGACATCAGCAGACGTTTACGAATTCCTTTGGGAAGAAATTCGTACAAAGTGAACTATGTGAGAGACAAGAGTGGACGCGATAGTAAAGAGAGAGAGGCAAAGATAGGGAAGCAAAAGGTTAAGATGAAAGGAAATACATAAAGTGAGGCAAATAAGAGAAATCTTTCCAGGCGATAAAAAAGAGAGGATGGTCGTTAGGTGAGCCAGAAGGCGAGAGAGAGAGAGAGAGAGAGAGAGAGAGAGAGATAGAGCGAGAAAGATAGAAAAGGATAGAGGGAGGGAGAGAGGGGGAGGAGGAAGGAGAAAGAAGCGTGGAGAGAAGATTGGGTTTAGCTGGAAGTGGAAAGGTGATTATTGGCACAGCGGAGAAGGAATGGGAGGGAGGGGGTGTGTGAGGAGGTGGATTTTGGGGTGGAAAGGGGAGGAATGTTCAAGATGGGGAAAGAAGGACTGCGCGTGTGTGTGGGGGGGCAGGGAGAGGAAGGGAGGGGAAGGGAGGTAGGGGAGGAAGGAAGGAAATAGAGATGTAGGCTATAGATTGCGTTAGAGCGTGAGAGGGCGTTGGTTGGAGAATGAGTGAGAAAGAAGTGAGAAGGAGAGAGAGACAACCAATGAAGGACCTTGACTACGGTATAAGTAACTTATTTCTGCCTCCACGACATAACGCATTCCTATCCAGTGAAATAGAGCTGAAAGAGCGCTATGGGTGTACAAATTGACTTCCACTCGTGTTTTTTTTGTTATGGGGCACGTCGTCGGGGTGCTTTGGACAATATAGCACGAAAGTTTGAACGACATCTCACGTTAAAAGCTGCTGATAATATTTATTTCCTGATGCTATTGGTAAAAAGGCGTGATCGCTTAAATTGCTCAACATTTAGCTAAATAAACAATTTGACTATTTTTTGCTAATTTATCAAATTATTATTTGTTGTATGTGTTTAGTGCAGGCTAACTAGAAGCAATGACTAGATCTGAATCTATAGGTGACCTTACATTTTCATTAATTCCCGAAAATATTCGAGCACGTGTAAAACGTTACTCTCCCTCTGTAAAAAGGCTTTTGGATTAAAATCAAAAGTCGTGGGTTCGAGATTAAAAAGTGACGGACTGCGAGAAAGCATGAGTACTTTTTTAAAGGAAAATGCACAACAAATAAGGTAAAGTGGGCGAATATGGCCACTTATTTATGGTTTTAGTTATGTAAAAGCAATTTTGTTATATTTTAATACGAAATTTTTACAATACCTTTATTTGACCTACCACTACATGCTGAGTCAGTTATATAAAGTTTTACCTTATAGAAAGGGAAATAATTAAATAATTTACAACACATTACAGAATGCCATATTCCCCATACACGCATTTATTTTGGATATTTGTTGAGAATTATTACAATAAATTGAAAAATGTTAATTGTTTATAAAAGTGAATCGTCACAATTACGAAACTGAGTTACTTTTAAATATTTACCACCATTTATATTTTTTTGTAAATTGAACATAATACAAAAATTAAATATTTAGACGTGAAAATTGAACAAATAAAAGCGAATAGAAGCGAAATGATTTTAAGTAAAAGAAAATATCAATTGCAGTCTTAACAAAATCTGAGTTCGTGCACATCTCATGTAAGCACCGCAGACATTGAAAACACTGAACCTAGTCGCATTTCGGTCAACGTTTGTCATGAAAGTGACCTCCACATTTGGGCACAAAATCGTCTGAATTGTCTTCCAATTCCTAATCATCGCCTTCAATCAGACGCATCTCTTCTTCACTCTCCGATGAACTCAAGTGATGCTTCGTTTCCTTTCTCTTTGGAGTCTTGTTTCCTGGACTCTTTATTTTTATGATGATTGCTTTGATTTGCGACCTTTTTCTTGTTTCTTTGTTTTTTGTCGCTATAGGTAGGCTGATTTTTGTGCCTTCATTGCTTTCTTTGTTCGCTTCTTAGCAATTATTTAGAGCGAGGTGAGGACTTCGACATGCTGTTTGCGTTTTGAGAAAGTCCCACTTGGTCCGGCTACATATGGAACAATAGAAATGTCTTCAAACGAAATTAAAGAAACGTGATTGCTGGTTGCGCTGTTATCCTGGCCGTTCTCTTGAACTAAGGAGACATCATTGGCTATGAAAGCATGATCTGGAATTTTTAATAGATTCCATGGGGAGATTCCGCAAGCCTGAAAACCAGAAACAGCATTTCGGACTGTGGCAGCTCTAGACTATGATTTGTTGAGAAGCGAAGCAAAGTTAAGCCGACTGATTTTACGTCTGGGACAGTTATGTATCCATGCAATGCAAGCTTCTTCTCAGGAGGTCTTCAGTGGTTTAAAGAACGTACAAAAAATTTTATGAAGCATATAACCCAAATGTGAGTGAGCAGTTTTAAACGAGACGACTGCCATCTAGATTGACCAAGTCGGCCAGCTAATACGTTAAGAACGTACCCTACAAATATATCATTTCTCCTAAATATAACAGATTTTTCTCTGATAGCATAAAATTCATTATGCATAAACGTTGGACCATCAGAAAATTTTACTGATAACAAGTAGTTCTGGAAAGAACTAATCCGCCTACTTTCCTTTCAGTACAATTTTAATATATCAAGAGTAGGGGTACACAGGTTTCCCGTGGTACAGAAGTGCTTTTCGTCAAATTCACCGTAGTATAACCATATACTAATGTTTTTGCTTTGAAATCCTAAAATTATTTTTCCTCATATTGTGGTAGCCCTGCTTTTTTGATCCGTTCTAAACATATTCATCTCGTTTTCTCATTCTATATTCGCCCTACAAACGAAATTTCTTTGAAATCCGTTCAGCCAATATCTTTCAAATTCATTGTTACAGAAAAATCCTAACCTTGATATTATGGTAGCCCTGTTTAGTCGAACAGGTTGAAATATGACATTTTGATTATTTATTTATATTGAAGATTATATATACTATGTATATTTGGTTAAAATCCTTTGGGTCAGTTCTCTAGAAATACGTTTAATAGAAATATTATTTAACATTTTACTGTGGTTGACCTGCTCTTTAGCTCCGCTTTAAACATATTGATTTAATTATGGGATGTTGTACAAATCTTATATATAAAACTTAATTGAAATTCGTTCCGCCAATTCCTACCAAATCCATAATTACTGAAAGAGTTTAATTTGTAATTGTAGCACAGACAGTAAAAGTAAAAAGAATTATTTTATTCCTTGTATTGCGGTAGCCCTGCTTTCTATATCAATATTAAACATCTTGATTTTGTTATTTTTATGTTGCACGCCTTCTTCATACAAAATTTCGTTGAAATCGGTTTGGCTAATTTCTCCCAAATTCATAATTACCGAAAAGTTTAAGTTTGCAATTGTGGCACCCTGCTTAGTCGATCCGGTCCAAATATGTATGTCATTTTGATCATTAATTTATGTGAAGATTCTATGCACCAGATTTAGTTGAAATTGGTTCATTCATGAAGAAGATGTTAGGGAGACACACACATACACACCAACAGGCACCAAGGCAATCTCATAAGACTACTTTCCATTTTTTGGAAAGTAGGCTAAAAACAAGTTAAACACATCATCAAAGTCACTAAAAATGTCGGTAAATACCGGAATGACGTAACCATGCCGCCAGCCTTCAAAGCTATGATTAGCTCAACTAGTTATACTGTAAGTTGCTGTCACCTGTCCTACGAGATGGAAATACTGATCATGCGGCATATTCCCCAGTGAGGCATATTCCCCCACCTTACCTTACATATAATTCAATTTACACTTATTGCTACCAAGAGACATAACTCTACTAAATATGACTAGTCAATCGACATTTAATTAGAATAAGATCACTGTATGCATTAAAAATAGAACCAATAACTAAAATGATTTACTTTGGTCGACGCTAAATGTGCTAATATAGCACCAATAAACGTGCAAGTAATGAATAAAATAATGAGACCAATCTCTGCCGTTGATACAGCATTTATATTGCTTCTGAATTATAACATGCCGAACTTTTAGTCGTATAATATTTGTTACAATTGCACATTTAACTATATGAACTATCTATTTGAAAAATAGATATTATTCATTTCTATGCATTACGAATGGCATTGGGTTTTGGTCCAACAGAAACAACCACGTCAAATGACAATCTGTAAGCAAAAACGAATAAATCCTATCAAAATAAATTGACGCCCGTAAAAGGAAGTCCTAAAAAAGTCATACAAATCAACCTCGGCAAATGAACTACGAAATCGCGCAATTTATCTACTAAAGAATGCATTGCGAAAGAGCAGAAATTCCATTTCACCATTCAGGCGTAATTACAGTGCACTCCTATAATTTGCACGACATCTACGTTAACGATCTGTGTAATAAAACTAAAGCATAATAAAAACGAATAACAGATTTTAAAAATTCCGACGAACCGTCATGGTTGTTGGTGAAATTTGAAACAACTAAAGGTAGGAATGAAAAAACCCTAAGAGCAAAATATATAGCATGGGATATTTTTGGGCATTCAAAAGTACGAACCTATAAATGGGTAAATGTGCAGCGAAAATGAGAAAAGTGATTCGACGAGGAACTCTTGAAATCTTTCAGCGAAGGTAAGCAATGTGGAAATGAGAAAGAAAGCTATACTTAACAAATTTTATAATTAGAAAGATGGTAACGCGTAGCGAATATAAAGAAAAAATATGAAGAAGAGAGATAAAATCAGAAAAGGGTAAAATTCTGCGGGGAAGAGAAAAGATAATTGAAAGGAAGAATAGCAAGAAAGAGAAAGGTAAAAAAGACCAGCGGAGAGACGTAGATAAAATAAAAGAACGAAAAAATAAACTCGGATAGGAATAAAGACAAAAAACAAATAAATGACAGGACAAAAAGAAAACAGCGAGGGAGAAAGAAGTAGGAAGAGGGAAAGAGAAAACGAAAGACGCGAATAAAGTGGTAGAACGGAAGAGCTTAAAAAGGTGACGAATGAGAAAGATTGAAGGGGCAGAGGTAGAAAATGGATGAGGTAAAATGGGATGGTGAGTTGACAGAGAGAGAGAAAGTTGGGGAAAAGGAGATAAATAGAGAGGGAGAGAGAGAGGATATTCGAAAGCTAGACGTAGTCTGTTACGAGAGAGTGTAGGAAGGAAAGAGAAAGAGAGAGAGAGAGCCTGGCTCCATGTGGGCGGGTCCATTGATAAAAGGGGAGGGAGAAGGTGGAGTGAGATAGAGAGAGGGAAGGGAGGGAGGGAGAGGAGATGGGAGGGAATGGAGAGGAGGGAGCGACGAGGTGGTGGAGGAGAGTAAGGGATTGGTGACCAGGGAGGATGAAGTATGGTGGTAAGGCGTGAATTGACGCGATAAAGAGTGCAGCGGGGGTCGGAATGGCAAAGGGGAGTGCGGGGAAGAAGAAGAGGAAATGGGTGGGGGAAGGAGGGGCGGAATAGGATGGAAAAATGAAGGAAAAAACCGCAGGCGGCTAAAGGAGGTCACGCAATGAGAGAGAGAGAGATGGATTGAGAGGGGGCGGAAGAATCTCATGGTCCAAGCATGACACTCTTATACTCTCTCTTATTTTTTCGCCTCTTTATATATATATATATATATATATATATATATATATATATATATATATATATATATATATATATATATATATATATAACAACTTACGGAAAAGGAAAGGTAAAATGAATATATGGATGTCAACAAGGTGTTGGGATGAGGAAACCCAGTGAGCACTCACCAATCAGACGACTTCAGGTTGGCGAGGCCCCGGGGATGTCGAAGCGACACACGTAAAATAACACAAAAACACAGAAACATCACAAACGTAAAGCTTTCGGAACTACTCCTTCGACATCCCCGGGGCCTCGCCAATCTGAAGTCGTCTGATTGGTGAGTGCTCACTGGGTTTCCTCATCCCAACACCTTGTTGACATCCATATATATATATATATAGAGAGAGAGAGAGAGAGAATTTCTATGTGCCTGTCTGTACATGTATGTTTTTTTGTGCGTATTTCTTTTCTTTTCATTCTCATGCTACATTTAGTGCAATTTTGGAAGTATATTTGGATAGATGGCATTCGACATATTTGTGGTATTCCGTGTAAATACGGGAGCGAATAATGAATTTTAAAAAATCAGTGCAATATATATTGCACATTTTTTCACATGTTCGTACGGCTCTACTTCGCACAATTAGGTCACTGTTCACGTTAATACGAATTTATGCTCAATTTGACCCGTAGCAACTACTGGATCTGTGCGTTAAACTCGGTATGTTATGATTAGGCTTGGTAGGATTCGATTAAATCGATAAATGTCGATAAACATCGAATTCGTAAAAAACTTTAAAATCGACGAAAAGGAACTGTCGTCCATAAGCGTCGATTTTTCACTACTAAATTTTCTATGAAATTATTCGTCAGGATTTTTAAATTTTCTTTATCACACTCAAATTTAATATATTTTAGCGCCAAACGTCCTTAACAAAAGAGAAGATTGGCATTTGTCATACCAGGCAGCCACACTTCATTCGATATTCCATATCCTTTATAAGATCCCTTATGGATCCATACTGAGCCGACACGAGTACGGCACAAAACAATGTGATCGATTTAATCTCGGCCACGTCTGATAATCCCTAATCACTTATACGATACGATCAGCGTCCATACTCAATTTATTCAAAAGTCATGACTTCTGCCGACAATCTCCAAGATGCGAAAAGAAAGATTTTCCCAAATTGACTGATCGCAAAATATCCCTATAGCAGGTCTCGATAGTATATATATATATATATATATATATATATATATATATATATATATATATATATAGTATATATATCATCGTTTGTCACTCAACAAGATAAGATTTTTTCTTCAAAATATTGATATATGTACATATTTGGTTGTGCATTATATTAACGTCACATTAATTATGTTATTGAATGGAGACAAATTTGTGAATAAGAGGCGCGATTTAAGTGAGTGAAATTTACTTATGATTTATTCCGAAAAATTAGATTATCCGGGTTGGTGGGTGAAGCCAACAATAATAACACAATCGCCAAGATTTAGAGAGCAACAAAAAAATCGGTACGCAAGAATTCTTACTTTAATATATAAAGTTTATTAAAATTGAATTTGAAAAATCCAATTTCTGTAATTCTTATTTATAAAATCGATAAAATGTATTAAAATAAACGTTGATATTGGTACTCGGGTTTTAGAAAAAATAAACCATATTAGTGGTCGCTATTTAAGAAATATAAACGACAAAACTACCAAGCCTATTGAAATATATTAAAATAAAAGCCGATATTCGTCGCCGATTTTTAGGAAAAATGAACGTCGAACACTACCAATACTTTTTTGAGAAATGCAAATTCTCTATTATTATTTAGCATGTTATATATCTATAAAATTGGACGAATTTAAATGAAAAGTCACGCAGCCAGTATTGAGTAATAAGACATTTTATGAAAATCCGCAAGGATAAACTACCTTCCATTTTTGGGCGACATGGTTCATTTCAACAAAGCATAGGGACATATTTGACATGAATACGAGAATTAATTACGTTCTATTAAACCGTTTAGCGCTTAGAGACACGCACAGAGGACGGAAGACATTACAGGCGACAGATATAATGGCTAAAATCACGTTTTCGGGCATCTAAAACGCCCGCATTCATCAAAATCTCGATTTGAATTATTCCTAGCAAAATACTTTTTTACTCACCTTTTGTATTAAAAAGTTGACATGTTCCTATTTTTACACGTTGTGCAAAAAATTAATTATCGGATTCTTCATTTAATCGCGGAATTCACTTTTAACAATAATATAGTACTCGTTTGATTAAAAGTTTGTGGACCATCCGATGACGCCACGAATAATATTAACGGTCGAGAGTAATAAACAAAAGCCTAAACGAAAAGATCAGAACTCGACGAATTAATCAGAAAAGTAATTTGGCGTAGTTGCATTGACAAACCACCCGGCTAAGTGAGCGAAGGGAGGTGAATAAAATTTTCATAACTGAAACAAGATTAATATAAAAAATGCATTTGACGGGGAGAGCGTACGTTGTATGTTTTTTCGCGTACTAATCTGTATTAAACTGGTTATTTTAGACTAAAGAAACTCTTATTTATAATTAGGTAATCGATTTGAAAATACCGTATCAAGCGGAAAATATTACGCTTCAAACTGAGTAATGTCACCAAAGGTAAAACATATTCAATGGATATAGAGCAGTAGTTCCCAACCTTTTTTTAAGTTTCGCCCCCTGTCGGTTGTTTTTTATCAAATAAATTTTAAAATCGCACCATCAACATAAAAGTAAAACGACAATATTTTTTACATTTACATTTTCATTTAATGGGATCCTTGCGATTGGTGCTTTTTGGCTAGCTGTTGAATGTCAGGTTTGATGTTGCTGAGTTTGATCCTAATATCTCCCCTTGAACATATATCAGTTCTAGATCTTTTCTTTGTCAAAATTTGGTTCACTGAGCTAAAACCGGCTTCAACCTTGTAAGATGTAGGAAAACAAGAGAACTTGGGCTATTTTGCCCCACATTGTTGGATAAAGCAATTTCATTTGTTTTGAACACGACAATTCAATTATTCCGCCTTTTTCAAATTTCATTTTACATTATTCATTGCATTTCAAATCAATGAGTTTTCTTGAATGTTCTCGCTGGCAAACTCAGCATCACAAGTAAATGGATCTAACATCCAGGGATTGATTTCGAAAAGAAACAAATCAGAAAATCTCTTTTCCATATCAGCTTTCAGCAAACAAAGATGTTCGGTATAATTTGCAATACCATTCTCTGAGAGGTATTCACTGATCTCTGCTAATTCGGGCATATTCTGAAATATTCTTCTTAATAAATTGCTTTGAAAAAGATTACGTTTTTCTGTAATGAAGATTCACCAAAAAACTCGGCATTAAGTTATCTGTAAACTAAAAGAAACAGCTTGATTTGTTTGCCTTGGAAGGTTTATTCGATATAATTCAGCTAGGAAACAAAATGTTTAATAGAAAGCAGTTTACATAATGATGAAGGAATTAAAGATATCTTTTAAAATCCTTTAGAAAAAGGTAGAATATAAAATAAAATCAGATATTATTACAAGTAGAAAAAACCAAACAGCATGTATGTATGTATATATATTCGTTTTCGTGCATTTATGCTGTTTGGTTTTTTCTACTTGTAATAATATCTGATTTTATTTTATATTCTACCTTTTTCCAATATATATATATATATATATATATATCATCATAGGTAGTCTGTCCGTAGACAGGTCCGTGATTATTCTTGGTTAAACCTGGTTCTCCATATACTCCTATTTTCCGCTGTCCTCTTCATATCTTGATAACTCTCTTTCCCTTTCAAGTCGTCTCTCAGCTGAAACCTTTTCCTACCTCTTTCCCTTTTCCCATCTAGTTTTCCTTCTAACACGTCTTTAATCCTACTCTCTATCCTCAGGTAATGTCCAACCCAGTTAGCCTTCCTCTTTCTGATAGTCTGTATAATCATTCGCTTCTCTCCTATTCTTCGTACCACTTCATCGTTTTTCATCCTATCTATCCATTTTATCTTCAGCATTCTCCTCCAAGTCCACATTTCAAAGCTTTCCAAGTATTTCATGTCATTTTTCCTTAGTGTCCATGTTTCTGCCCCATACAATGCTATACTCCATACGTAGCATTTTATCAACTTCTTGCGAATATCTTCCCTTATATTCCCTGTAAGTAGTTGTTTCTTTCTCCTGAAAGCCGCTTTTGCTTTTCCTATTCTAGTTCTGATCTCATCCGTACATTTTGCTTCTCGTGTTATGATGCTTCCAAGGTATCTGAAACTTGTTCTAAAGGCTTTCCCCCTATAGTTATGTTCAGATTTTCTTCTTTACCCGATATTCGAATGACCTTGGATTTTTCTGTATTTATTTCCATACCGTATTTTCTACCTGTTATCACTAGTCTATTTATCATTTTTTGTAGCTCCTCTTCCTTTCTTGCTAGAAGTACTTGATCATCTGCGTATTTTACTGTTCGTATAATCCTTCCTCCAATTTTGAAATCTCCTGTGCCTTCTAAAGTTTCTTGCATTAGACTTTCTCCATATATATTGAATAGGGTTGGCGATAGGGAGCAGGTGTCCACATTCTCAAACCTGACCTTTACAACTTGACTCACATATAGATTCCTAATCAGTCTCCTGTCTTTCCAGTCTACACCTATATCCTTTAATATCTTCATCAACTTTACCCAATTTACTCTGTCAAAGGCCTTCTGCCAGTCTACGAAACATGCGCAGATATCTTGACTGTACTCTATTGCCCTTTTTGATATGATTCTAACTACTCCTATAGCATCTCTAGTTCCTCGTCCTTTTCTGAAACCGAATTGATCTTCCCCTAGTATTTCTTCTGCATTTTTGTCCAGCCTTTTATTAATAATCCTCGTGATGATCTTCGATGTGCGTGACAGAAGGCTTATCGTTCTGTAATCTTTACACTGCATTGCCTTTGGCTTCTTCTTTAGAGGGATCATTGTTACTTCTAGGAAATCCCGAGGCCATTCTCCCGTGTCGTAAATCTTATTCATTAATTTCGTGATCGCTTTTAGTCCATCTGATCCCATGACTTTAAGTACCTCAGCCGGTATTCCACCGCTGCCTGTGGCTTTCCCTTTCTTTAGTTCCACTATCGCTTTTTCTACCTCACGCTCCATAATACCTGGTCCTAAGTTGTCTTCTTCAATGTTTTCCTCATCTTCCAGTTCTCTTTTAGCCGATACTGCCTGCTTGCTGTATAGTTCCTTAATGTATTCTTCCCATACCTGTGCTACATCCTTTGTTTCTGAGATTATCTTCCCATCCTTATTCATAATTCCTTTACCACGAGTTCCATTAGACTTCCTATCTTCTAATTTCAGTCCACTAGCATACATCATATCGTACCATCCTAACTTCTCCATTTGTTGTATTTCATCACATTTTCCTTTTATCCAATTTTCTCTAGCTTTATCTGTTACCCATCTCAAATCAATGTTTATACGTCTATAGTTGACTCTACCTTCTTCACTGTTAACGTTTTTCCATTTTCGTCTCTCATTCATTTTCTCCAGCATTTCCTTCGTGATCCATGGTTTTCTGATTTTCTTCTCTTGTTTTCCAATCTCTTTATCCAAGGTATCCTTGATACTGGTTTTAATTTCATTCCATTCTATATCAACGGTCTTCGGTTTGTTTTCCAACTTTCTTAAGTTATCTTCCAACTTCATGCTGACTACATTCTGCCTTTCTTTCAGTTTTTCTAGGTCTCAGGCCTGTCTTTCTCTTCTCGTTTTTCTTATTTGTTTGAGCTTTGTACTCACGTCAAGTATTAGAAGGCTGTGATCTGAATCAATGCCCGCTCCTTGAAATGCCTTGGCGTTCTTTATGCTGTTCCTGAATCTTTGTTTTACAAGGATGTAATCTATTTGGCATCTCATTCTATCTCCTGGACTTTTCCATGTGTATAACCTTCGTTTATGGTTTTTGAATCATGTATTATTCACTACAAGGTCATTATTGATGCAGAATTCTACGAGTTTCTCCCCTCCTCGATTTCTCTTCCCATGTTCGTGTTGCCCGACAACATTTTCTTCCTGTCCTTCTCCGACTATGCTGTTCCAATCTCCCACTATTATTCAGTTTACCTTTCCTCTTCCGTCTTCTTCGTAAATTTTATTAATTTGCTCATAAATCTCATCGATTTCTTCATCTTCATGAGCTGACGTTGGCATATATACCTGGATTATCAGCATGTCCACTGGGACTGCTTTTATTATTATTATATTGCCATCAGTCTATCGTTCGTTGCTATTATCTTTGTCACGCTTTTCATCATATCTTTCCTAAGTACCAGAGCTACTCCCCTTTCCCCACCATTTCCTCCAGAATAAATTACCGTGAATTCTTCTGAGTCGAACTGTCCTTCTCCCTCCCATCTAGTTTCGCTTAGTCCTATAATTTCAACTCTATTTCTTCTCATTTCTTCTTTCAAGTTCTCTAGCTTTCCTGCCTTTCTCATAGTTCTTACGTTCCAAGTCCCTATTCGTAAATTACTTTCGACAAATGTTTTCCTCAAGGCAGTCCCCACCCGGAGATCCAATTGGGGGACTATTTTACCTCCAGATTGTTTTACCTCGAGAGAACTCATTATTTACTTATTCTAAATTTTTGTAGTTGTATGGACAAATAACAAATGAAACATGTTGTAGTTTGTAGCTAAGCTGTTGTGAGGAGAGTTCCTATGACTTGAAGTCAAGAAGTTGTATATAGTGTAAAGGAACTACTATAAAAAAGGTTATATTTTTGTATTAAGTACATTCAATTGTTATTATGTAATTTGGGCATTATGTATTGAGTGATTTCTAAGCTGTTGTGACGGGAGTTCCTGTGACTTGAAGTTAAGAAGTATATATATATATATATATATATATATATATATATATATATATATATGTATAAGTAGTATATAGTGTATAGGAAATGGTATCAAAAAGCTTATATTTTCGTATTAAGTAAACCCAATTTTTATTATGTAATTTGGGTATTATGCATTGAGATGTGATGGGGACCCGCTACCACCGGGACCTGCTCCCAATTGTAGCGTTTATGTGAATAATAATAATAATATTGTCCAACCATATAATCATTACTAGGGATTGTAATGTGGTAGTTTCCCTCTTGCTTTCCACATCGCAATACTGTAACCGTTCAAATCGTCCTGATCATGCCTACAGCTGAATTGGATATAGACCCAACCAACATCATTTGTTTTCGGCTCTATACCATACTGACAGTACTGCTGCCTACTGCCAGGCACTGATGTATATCATCATCATCATAGGTAGTCTGTCCGTAGACAGGTCCGTGATTATTCTTGGTTAAACCTGGTTCTCCATATACTCCTATTTTCCGCTGTCCTCTTTATATCTTGATAACTCTCTTTCCCTTTCAAATCGTCTATCAGCTGAAACCTTTTCCTACCTCTTTCCCTTTTCCCATCTAGTTTTCCTTCTAACACGTCTTTAATCATACTCTCTATCCTCAGGTAATGTCCAACCCAGTTAGCCTTCCTCTTTCTGATAGTCTGTATAATCATTCGCTTCACTCCTATTCTTCGTACCACTTCATCGTTTTTCATCCTATCTATCCATTTTATCTTCAGCATTCTCCTCCAAGTCCACATTTCAAAGCTTTCCAAGTATTTCATGTCATTTTTCCTTAGTGTCCATGTTTCTGCCCCATACAATGCTATACTCCATACGTAGCATTTTATCAACTTCTTGCGAATATCTTCCCTTATATTCCCTGTAAGTAGTTGTTTCTTTCTCCTGAAAGCCGCTTTTGCTTTTCCTATTCTAGTTCTGATCTCATCCGTACATTTTGCCTCTCGTGTTATGATGCTTCCAAGGTATTTATATACGGAAACTTGTTCTAAAGGCTTTCCCGCAATACTTATGTTCAGATGTGTATATATATATATATATATATATATATATATATATAGAGAGAGAGAGAGAGAGAGAGAGAGGAGAGGAGAGGAGAGGAGTATTAACAATAAGGTAAATGAGGAAAGAAAACTGATAAGCATAAATCTGTGGGAACGAGGAAAACAAAAAATAAAACGAAAATAACGAACGAGCGATGAAAGATGCGCGGAAAAACGAGCGATGCGTGCGCACACTAGAAAGAAAAAATGCGAACAGAGGAAAAGCAAAGAAAGAGAAAAACGAGGTGGAGGAGTGGACGAAAGCGGATAGAAATAAATAGTGGAGAATAAAAAAATAGAGAAAGACGAGGAGATAGCCTCAATACAAACACACGTCTGAGGAACTGTGTGCGGAGAGGGGCTGCGGGGATTGAGGGAGAGAGAGAGTTAGGGAGGGAGAAAGAGAGAGAGAGAACGGAGTCACAGAGGAAAAGAGAGAGAGGGAGAGAGAGAGAGAGGTTTTGACAGGAGGAAGGTTAAAGGGTAAAGAGGAAGAGGGGGAGGTGACGGATAGCCGCCTGAGGGAGAGTGAGGGCGTGGGAGGGAGTTGGAGAGAGAGAGAGGAGATGGAGGAAAGGGAACACCGCCTCCTCCGGCAAAATAAGCGTCGAAATGGCGGAGCCAGCTCGACTGCGGTCGTGGCTTTGAGAAAGGGGATGAAAGCTTGAAGGGAGGATTTGGGGAAAGAGAGAGAGAGAGGGAATGTTGGGTTGGGTGACGGTGGGCAGAGCTGTGAGGAGGAGCGGGAGGGAGCATCGAAAGGGTGGAGAGGAGTAGGGGAGGGTAAGGGGGAGAGGAGGTCACGGGACCCGGAGGGAGGAGGAGCGGGGCGGAGCGGACGAGGAGTGGCTGTAGTGTGCGGACAGTGGTGTGAGGCAGAAGACTGAGGAGGAGAGATAAAATGAAAAAGCTTTTTAGGGGAGTGGTTGGAGAAGTGTGCGGCAGCGGAGGGTATCGGGAAGGCGGTGGAGCTTGAAGTAATGGCGAAAGGGATGGAGAGAGAGAGAGAGAGGGAGTGTGATGTGGAGAGGTTGGGGAGCGATAGGGAGGGTGTGCTGCCGCGAGAGGGTGGGGGGAATGTGCGGCGCATAAGAGAGAGAGAGAGAGAAGGGAAGGTTTTGGGAATGGGTGTGGGAAGGATGAAAGAAATGACCGCGAGAATTGGAGTACAATGAGGTGTGCAAGCGGGCTTACCGTTCGCGTTTTATGACTTGGCTGCTGCCTTCGACGCGGAGGGCGCTTGGGTCAAAATGATATTCACGGATGCTAATACTTCAAAACTGGTCGTTTTTCAAAATAATGCCGTGATTACTCGTTTGTCGAAGTCATATTAGCCTCTCTGCGAGATAAATTTCCTTCCTGTTATATAAGGAAAGATATTTTTATCCCCTTGATTTTTTTATCCCCACTGGACCCTCAGTTTAAAGTAATTTGCCATTTATGTCGATGTTTATATTAAGGAAAAAGTAAATAGGTGGCTCTTTACTCAAACCTAAACAGATGTTTAGGTTTGAGTAAAGAGAAGCTGGGTTTCGTACATGTTTATGGAAAACCGCTGCTTAGGCAGCATTGTAAGATTTGTACTCGTGTCCGCAAACATCACCCAAACATGTTAATCCTTTTGGTCATTTAATTATGAATAAATCCGTCTTAGATGGCCTAAATTGATTTTGGCAAAACAATTGTTTATATTTTGTAGGATCGTTATTTGGATATTTTAATTTAGTATTGGCTGCGATAAAAGAGCAAACAAGATGAAAATAGTTCGAATAAAATATTATATGAAATATCAAGAGCGCCTTGAATTTTCTAAGTCTAACGTTTTCCGCGTATAAATTAGAAGCGTAATTAATATGTCCCATTATTAAATAGCTTAAGGCTGGGTAAAAAATAAAACATTAAGAGAAAAATCAGCATACGTCTTCCTGAATGACGAATTGAAGCTTCTACTAAGATTTAGGAATTAAGACATGGCTCAGATAGTGCTATCAAAACAGTTAAGCAATATTCACTCTGATTATACACTTTCAAGAAATCTATTCAATTAGAAAGTGGTATTCAATTGTGCGGTCATTTATTTTCATTTCAACTTAACACCATATTCACTTATTCAGTTCAAGATTCTGTATGATTACTGAATCGTCCTTTTACAAATTTACACAAAATATGAAATTGATCTGAATCTTGTCCATAGAGAATATTCATTAGCTGGCGTTGGTAGAATGTTGCTTATCCAATGTCTTCTATTTCTAATGTCGCGGGCTCGATTCCTGATATGAGCATGGATGCCATTGGTTACCTAAATTACAGTTCAGAAACTTCCGTAAAATGCTAAGAAATTTTTCTTTAAAAACAAATGAAAATAAATGTATAAATAAAGTGTTAAATGCAAGTAAATGATGATATTATGCTTGAACACAAAATACTGAACGTGCATTTTTTTAAAGGGAGACCTGGGTTGGATTACCGGTCAATTTCAGGGGTGTTTCTCCTCCCATACTTTGAAATTTATTGTTTGTTTGTATGAAATTTCTGGCTAATCAACCTCTTGGATTTTTATAGCCCTTGGAATTTATGTTCAGCATTATTTTCTACAAGCTTAAAAACTTTATTTATTTACATTACGCCTTTAATGTTCAAGCTATCTTGCTGTCAAGAGATTTAGTAAGGGATGTTTGTGCTGCACATTAGTAAGGGCGTTCATTGTCGTAAGGTTTATTACTCAGATAATCCTTCCTCACCGGGAATATCCAAATTCCAGAGGGGAGAATCATACTGCCCGGGTAGCTTAGTTGGTTAAAACACCTGCACGTTAAGTGGGATACCCGGGTTTCATTCTCAACGTCGGGCGTCTATTCATTATCGGAATGTGAAAACCGCGAAGAGTAGGAATACGAGAATCGACGATATGTTGAAAGTAGTGGGAGAAAATGGATCTAAGCGATGAGAAGAGGCCAATGGAAAAAAGATGGGAAAAAGTCCGCGTGGGTTTATAGAGGTTGACGATGGTTTTTTGGGGCTGGGCGGAATGAGTGGAAGAGGGAAGATTTGGAAGGCGAGGTTAGACGGTAGTGAGGTAAGGGCGATGGAATAGGAAAAGATGTGCGAGGAAGGGAGTTGAGGAGCCAAGGAGAGGGGGAGAGTGTTGATGTGGATAGATAGAGAGAGAGATGAGATTTACGATTGGGTTGCGTTTTCGTCTAAGGGATGAAAAAGTGCCGGACGGGTTGAGAGAGGGAGAAAAAGGGGGTTTCTGTTTTGATATGAATTGATTGGTGATAAAACGGTAGGGTGAGGAAATGGGGCGAGGTGATTGGAAATAAGGGAGAGTTAGAGGGGAGAGGAGGAGAAAGAGACGAAGAAGGAAGGACGAAAGGAAGACTGCGGGTGAAAGTGACGCGACGAAGAGAGCTTAGAGAAGGAGATTCAATGAGGACAGATAAATGAGAAAGTACATGGCGTGCAGGGAAATTCCTTTCTCATTTTCGCGCAAAGATATCGATGTAAAGACGACCAAAATGTTATTCATACGATTACGTAATTTCTCTAATTACATCCCTTGTTTATTCAATTTGAATGTTTGCGGAACGCCCTCTCTACTCAATAGAAATCTGACGAACAGATCCCTAATTAACATTCACAGATAGGTTTGTATGCTTGTATACGTATATCCAATACGATTGCTACAAAAATAAAGCTATCACCTTCGCGTAGGCTTCGCTTAAAGCACAAACTCTTTTTTGTCATGGCCACATTTTTCAAGACATA
This sequence comes from Tanypteryx hageni, assembly GCA_028673005.1. Classification (NCBI taxonomy): domain Eukaryota; kingdom Metazoa; phylum Arthropoda; class Insecta; order Odonata; family Petaluridae; genus Tanypteryx; species Tanypteryx hageni. The sequence continues at coordinate 50,119,276 of CM054112.1, read as the reverse complement.
TATATGAATTTGTTTGCCGTATTTAAGAGAAAATAGATCATTTCCGAATCGATGTCCGATTTTTAATATTTTATCAAATGGCTCAAACATGGTCATGCCATAAGAGCTAAAGTATTACATTTTAGTTAGTCATTTACATTTAGTAAAAATAAAATTTTTGCCAAATTCCATTTTCCTGGATTACAAACGCAAAAAACTTTTTTATAACAAGTGGACATAAAAATAAAAAAAGGAATTTTTTAATTAAGTATATGTATGGCATTCTTTTATGCTCCAATTGGTTTATTGATCCTGTCCTGACCTTTTTGTTAGCTATGAGGCACAGAGAGAGAGAGAAAGGGAGGGAGAGAGCGAGATAGATTTGTATAGCTTTTGATTTTAAATAAATCTTTCCTACATTCGGCAAAAATGCCAGCCAAAATTTTAATAAAATATTTTATGAATGACAATTTTCGGTTCCTACCCGAGAGATTAAGCTTTTCAATCCTCTCATGAAAACGGAAAAGGCAAGAATGAAACTCGGGTAGAAAATTAAAATGGCTACTTTCCCTCCAAAACTTTTTAAATAAAATGAACAAATTTTAACGAAATGCTTTTTTACCCAGGGAGTCACAAACTGAACAAAAAACGCTTTCATTTTAAACTGGAGAGAGAGTGGGAGAGACAAAGGCATTTTTTGGAGCAGAAACACAGTCGCGTCTATCTCTGGCAGATTTATATCGCGGCTCTCTTTGGCCGATGCATAACTAAAAAGTCGGCTTCTGATGAAATGACACGAGTATGGGGAAATAGAAAAATGGCGCCAATGCGAGTCAAGTTGAAAACCTAATTAGGATGGCGGCGAGACTAGGCAATATCAGATCTTTCGGAAAAAGTGGATAAATAACGACAGTTATTATTATAATTTCTAGCTTCGAATCATACAAGTGAAGACCAGTAAGGCTAAATGAGAACTTTAAGAGACCTGTTACGCTAAATATATATTTCGTGAGACATACTCTCATAGCCAGAAGCTGGTGTCAGGGGCGTCGAGAGCTAACGCGGGCCTCGATTCAAAGTGTATGACGGGCCCCCCTTGTCTGTATATATGTGTTTGTGTGTGCGTGTGTCCGCATGTAGATATGAGGGTTAAAAAGCAAGAAGTCATTTCTGAAAAAAATTACTATATTTATTGAAAAAATAACGTGTTAATCATAAATAGCCATAACAATTTAATGAATATAACAAATATGAAACAAATATAATGAGTACACGAGTAAATACGGTATTTAACTTATGAGTAATTATCAATTAAAATATTATTGCTTAAGTAAATATTTCTTATATAAATAGCTAGCGATTACTTACCTTTATTCTTAATCCTAATTAAATATCTTGAAACTATAATTCCATATAATTTACGCTGGTTGCACAAAATATTGAACACATACACAGTACATATACCGTATAAATGACCGTGATAAATGGATGTTAACACCAGGAATACTAGGAAACCACTGAGATATCTATTTCCGGCCACTCTAATTTTTGTTAACGTCTTTCCCCGCACACCCACTTTGTCAACGATACAAGTATACAGCATACCGGTATACTCGGCCGGGCCCCTTGAAGAATTACGGGCCCGGGTACTGTAGATCCCCTCCACCTCCCCTCTCGTCAGGCCTGGCTGGTGTTAAAAAGTTAATTTAAAATCAGCTACTGATAATGAGAGCTTGGCTATATAACATATTTTTATATAGATGTGTTAAACGAATAGTATGGATAGCTATGGGATTTGCGGTTAATTTTCCTGGTAGGAGGAATAGCCTTTTATTCTACATTTAACAAGTCAAAATAATATTTAGTTCATAATTTCGATTAGAACAAATTAATTTAACCGTGTGAGTGATTAATGACAATCAAATCGCATGACAAATATTTATCGGTACCTATAATATATAGCTGGAAATCACAGATTTATTTCATTATCAAGAAACGCTAATCTCTTCATTTTGATTAATTATCTTACTCTTTAAATCAGGAAAATAAGCAAAAATTAAACTTTCATTATGTAGAAACAATAAAATTAGTAATCTCCCACTTTTGATAAACATAGACACTTAAAATAAATTATAGTATCATTTTCATCTACATCAATGAGTAAAACAGCTATATCCTTTACCGTTAGATTTTCATGAACTACTAGAGACATCCCACACAAAATTCCATAAACTCTTTCTGTACTTTTAAAATTAAAGTTAATTTAAAAGCAAAAATGAAATATTTTGTTACATTTGAAAATTAAATATATTTTATTTCAAGCTGGTCAAAATCAGTTTAACTAGTATACAGCATTCAAGAAAAAGGCAGTAATCATTTTCGGCTACGAAACTTTAATCGTTTAATATACAAGGGAGTCATACATATCCAATAACCACTGAATTTGAAGTTCAGTCACGTAAAAATAGTTCAATATACATGATTTAATGCGTGATACAAACTCGAATTTTCGTGTTATTCCCTTAGCTCGAAAATATGTTACCCAGTCTTCAAATGTGATAATTTGTTGAAGGGATCTACACAGTGTCTCAACTTTTTGATAATTCATTTCCAAAGCTATGTAAATAGAATGTTTAAAATTAAACTTCGCTCAAAGTGGCAATGATGTGTGACTTTATTCGAGCTTTGTTTCCCTAGAATATCTTATATGATGAATTGAAAAAATGAAAAGATTTTTCTTCCTATGGTTGGTTAGCGTTTAGCTAACGTTTGAGATAAAATTTTTATCTAAGCTTGTACATTCAAACTTATGTTCATTATGCTACTCATAATATCGCCATATTAAGTGACAAATGATTCCATGAGAAGTTTCCTCAGGCATGGTAACGTGCTGTTTATACGCATCTGTGCAAGATTAGTTATTATGAGCTGAAGTATTTTATCTTTGTTGTAATTTTTACATTATATTGTTTTATACCTTCGTAGATATAATTTATTTTACTTTATTGTAAAATCATACGCTACGGTAGGGTTTATCGGGTCCATATGCTGATCCATTCCCACTCCTGCCATTTGACCCAGGCATATGCTTTGCTAATCTCACACGAATAAATATCGCAACAAATTTATTAAGTAAAACTATTGTTTAAAATGTTATTTGTCCCACATAGTGACGAATCCAGTAGAGAACAAATTGCATAATAATTCCACACAACGAATATCAGGTGGTCGCCTTTAATGCATATGGAAATATGGAAATCATTCTACGGAACAACCGAACACGAATTACTGGAATTTTTCCAAGAATCTCTTTGGGTTTAGCCATATCTCTTCTGGTTTTTCAAAAAATCGATTAATAACTAATTTTGGAGACTACGGCAAAGTTTAAATGTGGAGAGAATTTCTTCAGAACTAAATCTTTCCACAGATATAAAACGATGGTAAGATAAACTGTTATTCGAGTTGGAAAATTCTACCAAGCTCTATTAGAATTAGCATAATTGTGATTGAGTATTAATTTACTTGATGTCTGGCTTGTGATTTCATTTAAGTAACTGCAGCCGTTAGAAAGTTATGTAATTTTCAAACGTCCATTGCCACATAAGACAAAACCACGCCCAGAATAAGGATAAAGATGGGTTTTGTCTTTCCATTTCAAAATGTAGGCAAAAAAAATAATTTTTACTACTAACTTGGACAATATTGAGCTCGATTCGGGATTAGTATCCACTTCATGCATTAAAATAAAGAAAATGACAGCCAGCTATTTTTTTAACCATAATACAGCAAATTTGACACGAAAACATGAATATTTTCTAAATTCTCTGATTAATTTTAATATTGGAAATTGTTCAGGATACGTTTATTCCAGGACACGTTATAATAATTTTCTCGTGTGTGAAAAAATCAATTATATTACGTCTATTATTTGTACATGTTCAAATTCTTATATTCATGTATGAGAGCGAGCACAGTTTGTTAGAGATGCATGTGCACATTACTCAAGTTACTTATTAAGTGAGATTAAAAATTTTCTCCATCTACAAAATGAATAATTTTACTTAATCTGTGATGCTGCTTATTTCCTGCCTCACTTTCTAAATTAATATCTGGTATTGAACGGCGCATTTGATTTAATGGGAATAAACAACAAAATTTTGTTGAATTTAAAATGAGCTTGAATAAATTTGCATGCAATTAATATGGATTTTTTGAATTAATTAAACAAATGAATCACGAAACTTGGGCTAACGAAAGATCTCTCCGAGCGTGCGTTAGTGCGGCATAATTTGAAGGGTAATCTATGCAATTAAATATCGCTCTGTTGCCTCATACGCGGAAAAATTTATGTAAAAAGGTGAATTTTTTCATTGAAACATTTAAACTGACCGAAAAAGAATGAAATGAGTTGTAGTGAGGATTTTTATAAATAAAATGTATAAAACCAGTTAATAAATAAACTATAATACAAATTCACAAACGGAAAGAGTTACGAGTGATTAAAGACATATTTGTCGTGAATTTTAAAATCGTTTCTAAATTAACATATTTAATTCGCTTCAATTCAACAAAAATAAACCCTTCAGCTGTCAAAAATGGCTCAAAAACGACAACAAAGCTGCGTATGTATGCATAAATGCACTCTGCCGTATTTCATTAATTTGGCTAAAAACTTTTACCTAACTAAAATTTCTCGTTAATAATTTTTACCTTAACTCGACCCGTTAAACACCACGTGGATTATCGAGGCGGTTAATTCCCGCAACGACCTCAGATCATTCGGTCTAATAAGTCACAAAAAGTCGATGCAAGATACATTGAACAAACATTCCCATACCTATTGGGTTCTAGTCCGTAGCATCACAGTACGGACAGCTTGGGCGTATAACTCGATATAATCCTCCGGACTTCATATAGTTACTAGTGTAATCGTATGTATCCCACTGAATCTCATGCAGCTGGTGGTTCATATAGTTGATCGTGATGGAATCACAAACGGAATTACACACACAGCTCATTATTTGTATAGGAATTTATGTAGCATTGCTTATTACAAGTTCTTTAATTTTAACATTATTTTTAGGCATTCTTGAGAAATCGACAAGAACATATTACTACCATCCATCGTTGTGCGGTACGACTCGTTTCAAAAAGGTTTCTATTTCGATTGATAACCTATTTTTAAAAATGAATTTTCTTCGGGTTTTATGAACCATTTACCTTAAATATCCACGACTTGACGAAATCGCAAAAATTATATCTTTCTCGGGCAAAGGGGCACTTAAAGTGTACACGTTCATCAAAACTTCGAATTTCTTCATGATCAACATACTTTATAGAATTCGTATATCATAAAGTGTTAAACGAAATATCATCATGCCGTACGTTTGTCCGTTTGTTCCTGTCTGTTGCAGGGGTGTTACACATCTGTATTTTTTATTTGCTTTGAAATTGGTGGGAATTGAACTCGATACTAAGACTTTCGGATGCCTAAAAAAACACAGTTCAAGTTTTTATGAAGGAAATATTCGAATACGCGTCGAGTTTTTACAGAAGAACGCTTTGGATCGTAAAAACGCCGAATATATATTAATTGCGGAATTATAATTGCCATGGAAAATTTTGCTCCTTGTAGATTTCTATGGGTTCAGCTAATTTTACATGAGAAACATAGGAGGCGACAAGTTTTATTAAGCGAGTACTTAAACAAGAATAAAAGATAATGAATTTAAGTCAGAACTGAAAAAGAATGTAGTAAGTTACACTTATAAAATAATATATTTCGTACAGTGTGATTGTCTATTTGTTGACTTTGTTATTTATGATTACTTCAAATCGACCAAAGAAAGCCGTAACATTGTGTAATTTCATTTTTAAGAAATGTATGCACAATTTAAAAATTAAATTATTAATTTAACAAAACTTCACAACTTCTACTGCATGAAAATATGACTACGACTGTCGACTCGACACTTTGAATCATCATCGTCAGGAGAGTTTATCATCTATTGATGAATGACAGATTCGAAACCATGGTCATATAAGTTTTTAGAAAACTTATCGGAAATTCTATTAATTTTTTAAAGCTGTGCGTATAATTTTAGATTGTTTAAAATTGCCGCTTCTCCCCATAGAATGTTTTTTATAACCGGAAATTTGAGACACCTAAGATAAGTAGTTAAAATTTCAATTTCTGATTCTCAAGTGCTTATTCTGAAACTCAAGGACACTTAAAATAAGATTTTACTGGCATCAACTTGCGTAAACTACAGCGCTTCTAGAAATTGCACGCAATGTTACTGCGGGATCTGAACTACATGCAACAAAAGTTACCTCTAAACAACGGATTTAACGGGTATCGCATTGAAATTACAATCATTAATTTCTCGATCTATAAGTAAATTCAATATTATTTGTCCTCTATTATCAATTCAGTTCGTAATTGCGCCCATGCGATCGATTCTAACGCGGAGTTTGCACAAAAACCCAGAAATACATCCAGGGTTAAGAGCGTCGCTAAGCATTGAAAATACACCATCGCTGTTTATAAACAGCGCGGGCTCGTATTAAGGAGAAAAAGAAAAGACGCGCGACTCATCGAGGGGGAGGAAATAATTGTTTGTTTTTTCTCTTAAAAAATCCCCGGAAAATAAAGGGATGAGTGGGCGGCGGAAACGAGGTGGGGTGGAGGCAGAGAGGGGTAGGTGAGCGCAAGAGGGAGAAGGAATAAAAATTCATCCCTCGTAATGAAAGGAAATCTCGCTCTTTAGGTATTCAAACCCTAATTTCCACGCATTGGAGTCTGTCTGAACTTCTTTAGGTCTTCTCTGAGAGCGGAGAGGCTTTACAAATATGAGAAAGGTGGAGGAGGAGGGAGAGGGAGGGGAGAGGTAGACGAAGAAATGGAGCGGAAAGTGGATTGGGAGGGGTAGGAAATGGGTGGGAGCTAAAAACGGGGGCGGGAATTTTTGGGGTTGCAAAGGTTGGGAATGGTTCGATAGCATCGGCACATATAAGATAGAAGATGGAAAGCTACGCAAAGGATTATCAGTGTATAAAATGTGATGTGGAGGTTTGGAAGGGGAAGGGGAGGAAGGCGAGGGGGAGGTGGAAAGGGAGTTGGAGGGGGAGGTAGAGAGAAAGACACGTTCTGTGAGAGGGTGGGCGAGATGAGGTGGTGATCATAAAAGGTAGGTGGATACTTTGGGGTGGAATTAGGCAAAGGAGGGTTTTAGTTGGGTGATAAGAGTGCGGGAGAAGGGAAAGAGAGTTATTTTTTGTGCCATTGGAGTAGGAAGACGACAGAGAGAAAAGATGGGATAAAATGGAGGAGGGGAGGAAGATGAAGAGGTTAGAGATTCATTCATTCCTTGCTTCTGCCGCTGAATCGAGATCAGATGATGAGATAGGATTGGCGGAATGGGGTGTGTGGGAGAGAGAGAGAAAGAGAAAGGGAGGATAGAGGGTTGGGGTTGTTGACGGAAGGGGGGAGGTTGGAGGGAGGAGGAGGGAGGAGGAAGAGGGAGGAGGAAGGAGGAGGAAGGAGGAGGACGGAGGGAGGAGGAGGGAGGAGGAGGGAGGTGGAGGAGGGAGGAGGAGGGGGTGATGGGGTACACTTTGAAAGCGAGTGTTTTTTGTTTGGCAAAAAGAAAACGAAATCTTGAAACCGGTAGATTTAGCGGCGTTAGGAATTTTATTTCTCGGAATAAATGGTTCTATCTATAATATCATGGAAGAGGAAAAAGATGTCAAAAAACAGTTAGTGGCCTTTTTCCATTTTTGCTTCTTTGAAATGACGCGGTCGAATTTTTACTGAGGCCGAATTAAAACTCAACGTATTTTTTAAAAATCGATATATCAAGGAGCTATCGAGGCATTTTGTGATTCAGTTCTGGGAGATAATGTTTAATTATTTTTATATGTTACTGAAGTTCAGTGTAAAGATGATAAAATCCAAAAAGAATGTTTTTAGTGGTTACGAAAAAAAAACTAATTCGGTACATTTTCACTAATTATTCCATTAAAAGAGGCTTTGTTCTGACAGATGTTAACATACAGTGATTGCAAACATCAAAAGAACATGACTTATATCGATAAATGTTTATTAAATTGTTCTTATAGTTCATCGAAATATTTTTTGATATCATACTCAACCCGCAAAAAGCTACCAATTAATTCAAATTAAATGATTCAGCAATACACATGCGGATGAAATTTTTGGGGAAAAAGCGTAAATCGAGTCTTTTGTCTCAGATTGTCGGAGCGGATATTTATTTGAGTAGAAAACGCGGAACTTAGTTTGCAGGTTCCACTGAAATGCTAGAAAATTCTCGTAAAAAATCCTTTGGGAAGAAATCTTTCGGAGAAATTTTTCGCCATAAAGTTTTATGGCTATTCCTTTTACGGATGAGTGATTTCTCTTTTGGAACGTTTTATGCAGCTGCCCGGAGGGAAACACATTTACTGTAACTTCTCCATATTCGCGAAACGTGAAATAATTAAAAATAAATGAAAACAATACAAACAAAATAACACAAACAAAGAATATGATATAAATATTACCTCAAGATAATAACAGTAACCAAAACTGTCAATCAGTGGAGAAAATAACAACTTAGAGATTATTATCTCTTGTAATTTATTAAAAGAGAGAGCTTAGTACATACGTTTAATATCGTGAATTTTCATAACGCTATAGATAATATGTTGGCATCGATTTCAATACCTCATTTAAAACTGTTTAAAGCATAGTGAGACTGGTATGAAGAGTGACCACACTTATACTTATGATAATTAGAACTCCGAAAAATAAAGACATTCCACTTGTCAGTTGGTTCCATTTCAGGGCGACCTCGAAATCGAGAGGTCGAATAAAAATTTACCATTTCATATTTGCGAGGAAAACCATCGGGACCTTCCTCTCCATTTTTCCCACCTTCTCACCTAGTATCACGATACGGGGTAGGATATTGGACATGATAGAAAGGGGACACATCCTGGAAGCGATCCGTACTACATCGACGGCGGACTGTTTCATTTTTATTTTGAACGAAAGAACTCTTTTGTAGCTTTATGCCATATCTATGTCCTTATGAGGCGTTTTTCCGGAGACCTCCCAGAGTACTCTCTCCTGGCCAAAAGAGAAGAGATCAAACCTCAATGGGCGTGGCTGCCGCGACTCCTGAGAAACCTTACCACAGAGAAGAGGAGGAGGGAGAATAGGGGGAGGACGCATGGGAAGAAGAAGTAGGAGAAGAAATAAATACATAAAAAGGAAAACCAGGGAGAGGGGTGGGAGTAAGAAGGGAGTTTTTTAGGAGGAGGAAAATAAAGAAGCGAGAGAGAGAGGGATGACAGAGAGGTAGGAGGGCAAGAGGAAGACAAGTAGGCTTAGCTAGGGACCTCCTCTTTTCGCTCAGATTTGTGCCGAGAAAGGGAATGAGGTACTGGAGCATCATGGAGCGAGAGGGACGACGGGAAAAGAAGAGGGACGATTCAAAAAATACGGGGAGAGAGAGAGAGAGAGGACGAGAGCGAGAAGGAGGGAAGGGGAGGAAATGAGGAAGTGGGACTTGGGGATGATGGAGTGGGAGATTTTTTTCTGGACGGTATCTGAGAGGGGGAGGAAGAAAGAGGGGAAAAATGATGTAGTAACTCCTGGAGATATAGAGAAAGAGAGCCATCTGGACGAGATTTACAGAAGATACGCCTGTTTTTATTTTCGCCATTTATTTTTCTCCCTATCTAGTTTTTTTCATGCCCTCCTCTTCACTATTTCTTCTTTTCCATACATCTTACCCCACGTTGGCGGTTTGTGGCGGTAATCTCTATATCATTTTTTCCTTCTTTGTTTCAACTCTTAACAACGGATAGATCTTTATATATATATATATATATACCCTTCTTTTTATGTAGTTTTCCTCTCTCCGTCTTGTTATTTTACGTTGAAGTACATGGAGACGCCATCTTGTGGGACTCCTTCAATAGTCGGCCCGATTTTTTCTTGGGATTTAGTTTATTTTTTGCGAAAGCCTCAAAGTTCCTTTTTTATTCTCCGAACAAGCTCCGGTGACTCAATGTGGTATTGATACGTTTCTTCGAAATTGTAAATTTAGATATCCGTTCTTTTACCATGCTTCCTGTCCAAATCCGTGGTATGTCTGTTTGAAATGTTTGGTTCCAGGTTAAAAGGTCCGAAGCAAAAAAATCCAAACGGCAAAAATGCCCGCTGCCAAATTGTCCTCTGCTAAAATGTACAGCGCACAATATCCACTTTTAAAAACCTGCAATAGCCCGCCACAGTTAAATGTTCACTAAGGCGTGGAGTGACATCATTGCCTCAAACATTTAGATGTTATCAACGATATTGTATCGTTGCTAAGTGCTTTTAACGTTTTTTAATCTGCTAAAGTAGTAGTTTTGTCCGTCAGTCCATCCATTCATAATACTTCTGTGACCGGTAAACTGCATCTACACCGTTCAAGTTAAAGAAATCAAATTTTCAAGAGTTTTGGTTGGTGTTAGTCATGAACCCACTTGAGTTTAGTATAATTTTTGAATTTTTTCATAAGCCTTTAGTTTTAAGATTTAAGAAAAAATATACGGTGTGATATTATAACTAGGGGTGCCAACCTGCGGCTTTTGGGCCCGGAGAGCTCCGGATCATCGCCATAATCACCGGTCTCCGGGTGAGTGGCTCAAATCTCCGGTTCAATTTCGATTGCAGTGGAAAGCCCTTTTTATGAAATTTTGCGTTTTTTAGAAATGATTTGAATTAAGATAGTTTACGCTTTAATTTGTTTTATACAAAAAACTTGAAGCTCTTGCGTATTTTTTGATCATCCATACTCTACAAACTACCTTATTTCTGGATCAACAATATAACACAACTACGATGCTGAGTAGGGCACTGCAAAATATGTGAAAATCACCAGAGGAGTTGTGGTATAGTGTATTCTATTTTTATCCTTTCTTTTCTTCAATTTTACAATTCGGATAATCGGGAATCTAGTCTTAATCCATGAGACTCAAAGCGAAGCAGGAGAAATTGTTATGCCCGCGGGTCAATGAGCGACCCGCCATCACGATTTAGGTTGCACACAAAGGTAAACATGTTCAGAAGAGTTTACGTTTTGAAAATAAAGCAGTAATTCAATTGCTAAATATAGCTTATATGAACATCCAGGTTTGATTTTACTTTTCATTCAAAACTTTTGATTGACCCAATGCATTTCTCCAAAACCTGGCCTAGATGATGATGCAATTATCTTTGCTTTGGTCTTACATAATACTCAAATGTTCAATAATTTTAGCAATGTTTACTTTCATGTATCGCATATTTATAAAAAATATTTATTCAGATGGAGATTTTATAGTTGATCACAAAAGGGATAAATTGTACTTGAACCAAATTTTTATAAGCCCTTTTGTCCACATTATGATAGAGTCAGAAAAGAAGAGATGTGCAAAATATATAAGAAAAACATCACATTGTAAATTTTTTATATCAAAACTAATAAATAATGTTTCCATAAAAAATATATATATAATCTAAATATGTATAAACATCTAAAGTATGTAAAAATCCATTCATTTCTATAGTAAAATGAGTTTTTGTTATCCATTTAAGAAATTGATGGAATGAAGCGATCCGAAGATCCTATGCACACAGGCATAAGCTGTAAAGTTGGGAATAATTTTAAAACAAGAAAAAAGTCTGCTATGACCGGGAATCGAACCCGGGTCTTCCATCCGCGTTCAGAAACGAGAAAATTGATCTGCTACGATAGTTCAGTGGTAGAATATCCGCCCGGCAAGTGGAAGACCCGGGTTCGATTCCCCGTCATAGCAGATTTTTTTTCTCGTTTGAAAATTATTCCAAACTTAACAGCCTATGTCTGTCTGCATAGGATCTTTGGATCGCATTATTCCATCAATTTCTTGCTTGGGAATCTCACCATTTGAGAGGGAGGAGTTTTCTTCGTTGTATCTCTTCGAGGACATCCGTTGGGGCAGTTTGATACTAGCTTGGCTAGTTCCGTCCCAACCAAGAAAACATCCGCCTTCAGAAACGAGAAAATTAATCTGCTACGGTAGTTCAGTGGTAGAATATCCGCCCGGCAAGTGGAAGACCCGGGTTCGATTCCCGGTCATAGCAGACTTTTTTCTCGTTTCAAAATTATTCCCCATTTAAGAAATGCTTGTTTCTTTCATTTAAAAGATAAATTACGGAATATTTTATTCTGTATACATTTTATAATGCTTTCTGATCCATTTGAATGACATTAATTGATTAGTTGATCCTCGACCTCTTTACAACCATTATATTTTGCATACACTAGATAGTTTATATTTTAAATTGGAGATGCTCTCACAATTTTGTTAGTTAGCGACATTTAAAAATATACACAACAATTTTTAATCATATGTCCTAAAATCATAAGTGCCTTTCAGAATATTGAATGTATTCATCATTATTTTTAATTCCTCTTGGGTTTCTTCTAAAGTATTCAGATTTCAAGCTAACTCCAGTTCATGAAGATCTAAAAGTTGGCAACCCTAATTATAGCGTATACCTATATTTTTTAATTTAAAAGAACTGTCCTTAATATCTTATTCATTCGTTCTTTCCTTACGTGTTTCTTTAAGCAACTGATTGAAGTGTTTACCTTATATACTTCATAAATTTTTCAACGTGGCTAAAATTCTAGCATTTCAAAAAGAGAAGAAAATTTTAGAATATCATGGATTCATAGGTATACCATTAGCACTCAAAAAGTAAGAATGGAGAAACAGTTCACTGGTGGTGCATAGACACACGCACCTTTGCACGAGAAACAGTTATATGGAAAAATTTTGAGTTTTCAGTGTTTGCAATGTAAGATATCTTCACAAGGCAAATTCGATAGATGTAGAAGTAAAAAATAGTTGTGGCGGCCATCAAAAGAAGGTGCGCGCAAAACCATAGTAAGTCCCAGAGAGATGGTGAGAACCATAGCGAGTAACCGCAGAAGAATTGCTGGCTGCAGTATCGGACAAAAACATAATCAGGAGGAGAGTTAACAAGGCACACAGTCGAAACAGACCTTAACACGTCCGCTCTTTGGATGGTCTTCAAATAATACCGCCATTTAAGGTAATTTGTTGGAATGAATAATTCTGAATACGATTCCGGCATGAATGAACCAGATACAAAAATTATGTGCAAGCGAAATCATTTTCGGCGATAGAGGATTCGAAACTGTTCCTCAACAGTTTCTGCAACTTTTGACAATCCATGAAAAAATTCAGACATATGTGTTACCTTTAGTTTTTTGTCTGATGCCTCAACAAAATGAAAGTACATACTTGAGAGCATATCAAAATTTAATTACCTACGCTATCAATCATGGTGCTCTGTTGCAACCGACAAAAATAATAATGAATTTTGAACTTGCTAATATAAATACAGCATGAAATTAATTTTCAGGGGAAAGGTTGTTTGTTTCATTTATCACAACCAATAAACCGCAAGTTTATAACCGTACAGCGAAGTGAACGATACAGAGACTTCGAAAATAAACAGACCCGTCATGAGATATAGGAGCTTATGGCTCTGCCATTTCTCCCTTCAGATGACTTAGAAGCAACATCTGATGTTTAATGATACCATACAAGAACTTGTTGAACTGGCAACTTATACGAAAACATTGTACGTTAAAGGCCAATGTGTTCTGGGATGATGACTAACAGTTCCTTCGTGTTTCCCACCACCAATATGGAACGTCTATGAATTGATTTAAAATGGAAGCGGCGGGAAATAATATCACCTAGAGTTTTCACGCGAAATTTCGAAGAATTGTTGCTGTTTATCATTTGAGTGTTTGGAGATTCCTGAAACGCACTTAAGATGAGTAACACGACATATAAAATAGCGTGATTAAGATAAGGGCAGAGAATAACAAAAATAAAACAACAAAACTTATCGTACGAACCAATCTAGAGGTGAAAATATAGCCAAAAAACTGGAGGATTTCAAAAGTGCCGATGACGTAAATATATGTCTCCGATCAATATCATATTATCTTAAAATACATCTCAGTTCTACTCACAAAGAAGGAGAAAAGCGAAGGGTAACTTTAAAAACAATATTAAAATTATTAATGAATAGATTTGATCTTCTAATTATTTTTGCTATAGAATTAAATACTGTTTTATCATATACTTTATCCTTTTATTTATCCTTTTTCCTTAACGTACTGGACATTTTTCCGTCAATGGACATTTTCAATTGCTGAATTTATCAGGCAAGTGGACATTTTCTGAGTGGAAATTTTGCTGTGGACAACTGGATCCATCACCAAATGTTTATTTTAGAAGGAATCGGTAGAGGCTTGAATTTATATTTATATTGATCATATTATACCAATAAGTGCGTAGAGAAAAACGTGCTTCTCAATTTTCAACTATTTATAAAATGTATGCCAATTTCACCATAAAAACACAAATTTACATTATTATCCTAAAACTGAGAATAAATTAACTGCACTAAGGCACTGAGCCATCATAAATGTTGCATAAGCATGCTCACTAAAGAAATTTGAAAGTTACATGTCTCATATCTAACCGTACTAGATTAATAGGTAAACCAATTAAAAGTTTTAGGTACAAAAGAAAGAATTATTTAAATATAAGTGAGATAAAATATTGACTTACTATATTAGAAAAAATTGGGATATAGGTATTTATTCAATTTATTACGTGGTCCATTATATTGACTGATAGATTTAATTTGTTTAAATCAAAATATATAGGTAGTATTTTGGATGAAAATCAATAAAAATATTTTCCTATCAGGAATAAGATTTGTTTAAAAGAAATCGGGTATAAAAATAGCATTGTTAAATAATCTTTATTTTATGAACTTATCTCTTTGGTATTAATTTTCATTAAATATCGCATTTTTCCTTCCGCTTGACATCCATGGAATCATTATAATAGTCCAAGATAACCAAACCAGACAGGAAAGTTCATGAAATGTAAAGGCATTTGCACAAACAAATTAGTGTTTTATATAAGGGTATAAAACAATAACTTTATACTATTAAACACGTTAGCCCAGTACCTAACTTGGATCTGAATCCTGTATTATACTAAAATGCTGCTATGATATGACTTGTATTGATACCGATAGGTATATATTTCTCTCGTAAACTATGCCCATGCCTGAAACCGATTTGATGGAAACTGATAAAAAATATACTAAAATGTGCTAATAATTCTGAAATTATTGGTAAAATTTTGGTTTCTAGTTTGCATTGTTGTTAAAGTGTGAAAAACGAGAGGAAATGTGAAATTTACCGTGAAAAAATTATTTGATGAATTAGATATTAAAAATAACTTAATGAATATCTATAACCGTTGTAATTTTCCCAAAAATACCTTATGAATTAAATTTGGATGATATTTTTCTCCTTAATTACCGTAACCTGGTTTTCATTTATTAACTAACTCGCATCGTAATTTGTATGCTAATTGAGTCTTTGGAATATTCATACGGTATAAATAAGTCGAATTACTCAATTTTAATTTATATGGAAATATATCGGTCATTTTATCCATAACTCTCGGGTTAATCGGCTTCGTTGTCATGCGTTAAAATTAATTTTGTCAAACTTTTTTTGAAACGTGATCATTTTTATTCAAATAATACTGAAGTATCCAATGCATTCGACGCTATCCACAAGTGGTGTATCGGTCACATGACGAATTGGTGCCCTTCATCAGTTATGTGTTTTCCTCTAATTTTGGAACAATATTCGAAATTAACGTTTATTTAGTGTGTGGAAAATGCTTTCTGTAACAAGCAATTTGGGATCCAATATAGGGCATGCTTTGAACTTACTCTCTTTGTTGGAGGCATGAGGAAAGGAAAAATGTTTATTTTATGGGATGGTTTCCAAATTCGCAAGTTGCTGTGGTTTACTCTGCGCAGTGTTATTCGTGATTGATGTCGGTTTACAGTCTCAAACCTACTTTTGTCGGATTACACACCCTATTCATCAACATTGCATATATTTTGTATCGTATGTAGAATATGATGACGTCATCGCTGCATGTGTGGCGAGCACCGAATTCCTGTCGGACATCTTTAGAATACTTGGATTCTGTATCGATGAATATCTGATGAATTAATTGTCGCTTCTATTTTGGTGGCATACGTTTAGATCTCGCGTTTCTCAGATATTAAATGCCGTATATGCCATGTTATAATACCCATCAATGACTTATTTGGAAACCAGGGTTTAATGCGTAAATTAATCTGAATTCCTAATATCCTCTTCTGTGCAACATGACTAAATTCTCCATCAAATCATACTAAAAATTTATAAAATGATGGATTAATGCAGTTAATTCAGTGGGATACATTTTCATAAATGTTTGGTTTTTTTATACAAATACAAAATTTTTTAACTGTTTCCATTCGCGGTATTTTGTATAAATTCATCAAAAGGCCACGCATACTATCGATTCTCTGCCACCATAACACAATTTCTAAATCGAATGTTACTCTAGTGCATTACATAAATTAGTCAAATAATCACAAGGAAATAAACTGATGTGGGCAACACATGACTTTCTCCATATTTATATGGCAAATTACATATTGTTAGCTCTGGAATCGTTGTCAATATTTACTTCCGGTTGACAATTAAGAAAAGAAAAAGGAGCGTTACTAA